>CAUYON010031487.1:0-26461 GCA_963573935.1 Arctocebus calabarensis
TATGTGGGCTAATCTTACTGGGGTTAGATGGTATCTCAAAGTAGTTTTGATTTGCATTTCTCTGATCATTAAGGATGGTGAGCATTTTTTCATGTGTCTGTAGGCCATGCGCCTGTCGTCTTTAGAGAAGTTTCTCTTCAAGTCCTTTTCCCACCCTGAGATGGGATCACTTACCCTTTTGTTGCCAATACGCTTAAGTTCTCTGTGTAATTTTGTTATTAAACCTTTGTCTGAGGCATAACCTGCAAATATTTTCTCCCATTCTGAGGGCTGTCTGCCTGCTACACTTACAGTGTTCTTAGCAGATACTGCTCACTTCTTTTCCAAGATGCCTGGGAAAATAATCTACTTGGTTAACATTGAAGAGATATCATATTGCAAACACATAATATTGAGGGTTAATACCATCAACATCACCATAAAAGCTGGCGATGGTAAAAGTTAAGGACACAATTCCATTCTATACAGGTTAATAATTCTACACAGGTTAAAAACCAGTGTTGTTTACCAATCTGTGAATATCATTTGTTTCTAGTTAAGGTAAGGGTTTTTCTCTTGTATTCTTTCACATGGGGACACTGTCAGACAGAGTCTGAGTGGGGAGGCATCCTTTTCTTCCTTTTCTCTCACTAAGCAAAACACTATTTCTGTGCTCTCAACACTTGTGAAAAATGTGTGGGTCCCCCCCCAACATCAGCAGCTGATTCTCTCCAGACACCACCTGAGTGTTGTACAATTTATTTCAATTGCACCCCAAAGCCGTCTACCTGGAGTCAGCATCAGACCCGGCAGTGGAGGGGCTCATCCCCACAGCACTGCCCCCACTGCAGAGGGCAGGTACAAGTGTGGCCCTCCGATGTACAGGACTGACTTGGCTACAAATTGGGGTTTCCAAGATTGTCTCGTCACATTTGATAACTTGCGGTCATGGCTCTCAGACTTCAGGAAAACACTTTACTTACAATTACCAGTTTATTGTAAAGGATATCATAAAAAATTACATAAAGAATATGATAAAGGATATAAACGAACATCTGGATGGAGAGGTAGGCAGGAGGAGGTCTGGGAGAGTCCCAGATGTGGGGCTTCTGTCCCTGTGAAGCATCACACTCTTAGCACATGGATGCTTTCGCTGAGCTAGAAGCTCTCTGCACCCCACCAGGGAGGGCTGCTATGGAGGCTCCATTACAATGGCATGCTGGATTAAACACTGGACTCACCTCCAGGCCTTCCCCACTCCCTGGAAATTGGAACAGGGGGCTGAAAGTCCCCCTCCTCTGATTACACGGTTGCTTCCTCCGGCAACCAGCCCCATCTCCAGGCTCTCTTGGACCCCAGACACCAGTTCTCATTAACTTAGGAAAAGACAATCTTACCACTCTGAAGAGCTGGTGGGTCTTAGAAGCTCTTGAGTCAGTAGCAGGGTACTAAGATCAAACAGCATGAGAGAGGTTGATGATGTGTCACCCCTCACCCTCAGGAAATTACAAGGCCTTCAGGGGTTCTGTGTCAGGAATGCGGGACGAAGAGCGAACACATATGTCTTATCATGTCACACTCACCCTCCTAACCACTGATCGGGAGGCCTTCTGATTCTAACTTCAACATATTTTCATCTGTGTCCTCCACACGTCCACCCCATGCACCCTATAACCTTTGGAGGTCAGGCTTTCGTGAACTCTTTCCTGGAATGCACAGCGAACTCCAAAGCTGTGTTCATTCCTCTACTATTGTTCTGGTTGATTCAGCCTTCCACAAGGCCACCAGAGTAATGGACACTCTGACAGTATTGGGTCAAACCTGGCTGCAGCCAAAGGAAACCAGAAATGTAAACTTTCTATAAATACAAGTTTTCAAGAGGAATTGCAAGCATTTAAATAATGATTGATGCTCAGCACCTGTGGCTCAAGCGAGTAAGGCACCAGCCATGTAAACCTGAGCTGGCGGGTTCAAGTCCAGCCTGGGTCCGCCAAACAACAATGATGGCTGCAACCAAAAAATGTCCGGGCGTTGTGGCGGGCGCCTGTAGTCCCAGCTACTTGGGAGGCGGAGGCAGGAGACTTGCTTGAGCCCAGGAATTGGAAGTTGCTATGAGCTGTGATGCCATGGCACTCTATCCAGGGTGACAGCTTGAGGCTCTGTCTCATAAATAAATAAATAAAGGTTGATTTTAATCCAAGTCTGATCACATTTCACCGCAGCTGAAAGGTTTTTTCTTGCTCCACTGTCACCAGCAAGACAAAGTCCCTGTTCCTTCATGCACCACAAAGTGCACGTTGGGGTATTGTCACTGCTATTGTCACAAAGTGCACGTTGAGGTATTGTCACTGTGATATGGTCTCATCTCTCACCACACCCACAGGAGTGGACATTATGGGGTGTGCAGCTCATTTGCATGCACCTCACCTCACCTGGTCACATCTAGAGCACAGATTTCTAATCATATTCTCTGACCCAAGGATGTGCTGTTTTGTTCTCAAATACTTTTTAAAATTTTTGTAGAGATGGGATCTTGCTCATTGCCTAAGCTGGTTTCAAACTCCAGGCTTCAAGTGATTTTCCCAACTTGACCTCCCAATGTATTAGAATTATACACATTAGCACGAACCACTGTGCCCAGCCAAGGTTAGTGTAATCTTGAAATAAAAACCAGAAAGGACAATGTAAAAAAGAAAAATTGCTAGTCATACTTACCCATGAATATGAAGGCAATAGTCATAAACAAAATGTGAGCAAGTGCATCATGGTCAAGTTGACTTTACCCTAAAGTTGATTTAACATTAGAAAATTGATCATCCCGCTCGGTACCCATAGCACAGTGGTTACAGCGCTGGCCACATGCACTGAGGCTGGCAGGTTTGAACCTGGCCCAGGCCAGCTAAACAACAATGACAACTGCAACAAAAAATAGCTGGGCATTGGGGCAGGCACCTATAGCCCAGCTACTTGGGAAGGAGGCTGGGGCAAGAGAATTGCTTAAGCCTAAGAGTCTCAGGTTGCAGTGAGCTGTGACGTCACAGCACTCTACCAAGGGCAACATTCTGTCTCAAAAGAAAAAGAAAATTGATCAGCCTGATTCACCATATTCGTAAATTGAAGAACAAACAGCCTCAGGCCATCTGCATCAATGCAGAAAAGGCATGTGCAAAATTCAATAACCATTCATGATAAAAATTCCTAGCAAACCAGGAAAAGAAAAGAGCAAAATTAATTCCCAGTGGTGAAAGTTTAAACCATTTTCTCCAAGATCAGGATCAAAACAGCCATGTCTATTATCACTCCTTCTATTCAACATTCTGCAAGTCCCAGCCAGTGAGAAAAGAAATAAAAAGGTATAAAGATTGGAAAGGCAGAAATAAACATTATTTATTGATGGTTTGATTATGTACACAAAAACCCAAAAGAATCTATAGAAAAATTATGAAAATCATTAGAGAGTTTGGCTAGGTTGCTGACTACAAAATCAATGCACAAAATGCCTTTCTATGCATTAGCAGAAGAAGTTAGAAAATATAATTTTGGAATCAGCACTGATTACTATAGTAGCAAAAGAACAGAATAGCAAGGAATAAATATTCCAAAATGAGCAAGCTGTTTATGAAAACATTTAAAATTTTTGTGGAATGACATTAAGGGCTAAACAAGTGAAAAGATGTATTATGTTCACCAATGGAAAGAACATGAATTGTCACTAATTCATATTCTTTTTAAAATCAAATCTGAAAGGTTCTTCTTCCCTGTACCTCCCTACCTGGACCGTGACAAACTCATCTTAAAATGTACACAGTACAAAGAGGAAAAAGTAGACTAGAGACTGCTGAGAAGTGCACTGGTTTGTTATAGCAACACTTTAATTATAAAGTTATTGTTATAAAGTTGGTATTCACAGAAAGTTAGAACAATGGAAGAGGATCAGAAACCCGACAGACTATCGGATATGGAACATCCATTTATGCCTAAGTAGGGATTGCGGCTTAGAATGAAAGGATGGAAAACTCAATAAATGACATTGAACCAATTGGCAACCCATCAAAAAGAAACATGAATTGGGTTGCCCTCTCATATATTATAAATCCATTCTAGATAAAATAAAGACTTAAGGCCAGGTGCAATGCCTCACACCTGTAATCCTAGCACTCTGGGAAGCCAGGGCAGGTGGATTGCTGGAGCTCAGGAATTCAAGAGCAGCCTGAGCAAGAGCGAGACCCTGTCTCTAAAAAATAGTCAGGCATTGTGGTGGGCAACTGTAGTCCCAGCAACTTGGAAGGTGGAGGCAGGAGACTTGCTTGAGCCCAGGAATTGGAGGTTGCTGTGAGCTGTGATGCCATAGCACTCTATCCAGGGTGACAGCTTGAGGCTCTGTCTCAAAAAAAAAAAAAAAAAGATAACAAGACTGGAAAAAAAATACCAAGATAGAAATTGAGAGATGACATTTGCAATATTTAGCATGGACAAAGGATTAATATATAAAACATACAAATTGATTAAACAAATCAATAAGTAAAAGACACGGGCGGCTCCTGTGGCTCAGCGAGTAGGGCGCCGGCCCCATATACCGAAGGTGGCAGGTTCAAGCCCGGCCTCGGCCGAACTGCAACACAAAAAAAATAGCCGGGCGCTGTGGCAGGCGCCTGTAGTCCCAGCTACTAGGGAGGCTGAGGCAAGAGAATCGCTTAAGCCCAAGAGCTGGAGGTTGCTCTGAGCTGTGTGATGCCACAGCACTCTACAGGGCGATAAAGTGAGACTCTGTCTCTACAAAAAAAAAAAAAAAAAAAATTAAACAATTAAAAATGAAATTGAAAAAATAGTTGACTATGCACCTACTCTATATCCAAAGCACTTATGTTACCAAAAATTGAAAACATCTCAAAGATTCATCAACAGGAGGAATATGAAGAAACAAATGGGATACTATATGTTTCACTATAAGTGAAACTCAAATCCATTTTATCGATCAAAAAAAGTCAGACACAGTAGAGTGGTTCCAGAACAGGCAAAACTTAACTCTGGTGACAGAAATCAAAACAGTGGTTTCCTATGACGCACGAGGAAATTTTCTGGGGTGATGAAATGCACTACCCAGAGTGGAATGCTTGTGTATAAGCAGATACATTTATCAATCTCTACATATTGTGCATTTATAGTTGGCTTTTTCCTTCACACCTCAACGAAGTTTGGTTTGTTTTTTTAAAGAACTGAACAAAGCCCTCCTCTAGCCAGAACATAAAAACAGCCACAGGGCAGTTGTACAGCTACACATCAAGGCCGTTAATGTTTGCCAAGTGCCAGCTCTGTGTCTTATGTTGTATGGACTCCTGTGAAGACTTCGCAGAAGGTCTGATCTGCCTTCTGCCCTAAGGAGTTTTTAATCTACCTGGGGACACAAAAGACACACATAAAAACGATTGCACCGTAGTGTAGATATTCTTTGTTTTCTTAAGCACTGTCACAGAGACATAAATATTCCCAGACGGGAGAGAGATCAATAAAGCTCAGAGATGGCCCTGGCAACCTTCTCATTCTCTCTCCCAAGGGAGACCACAGAAAGTATGAAAAGTTGTTATCTTCACAGACAGGAAAAAGTCAGAACAAATGGTCTCCCGGCCATCTGGGAGCCTGAAAGTCAAGAAGACAGACAATTCTAAAACTCCTGCTCCCTTTCCAGGTATTGTTGAAACAGTCTTTTGAGAGGCATCCTTTACTTGGTAACTTTTCATAAATAAAGTCACCAGGAACATCACCTTCTTTAGATTAGAAAATAGACTTAGCACATATTAAATATTGGCTACACCTGCACATGTTTCTAGAGCAGTGGTTCTCAACCTTCCTAATACCGCCACCCTTTAATACAGTTCCTCATGTTGTGGTGACCTCCAACCATAAAATTATTTTCATTGCTACTTCATAACTGTAATTTTGCTACTATTCTGAATTATAATGTACATATTTGATGTGCAGATGTATTTTCATTGTTACAAAGGGATTGTGACCCACAGGTTGAGAACTGCTATTCTAGATGGAAAAACAAACAACTGATATAGGCTTAATCAAGAGGCTTCACTGGGGGAAAGAACAGTCTTTTCAACGAATGGCATGGGGTAGCAGCAGGCAAGAGAATGGATTTGGACCCTCACTTTATACTTAGACAAAAATTAACTCAAAAGGAATCAAAGACCTAAATGTAACACTATACAACTCTTACAAGAAAGCATAAATAAAAATATTCAAGAGCAGGGAATGATTTCCTAAGTATGACACCAAAGCACAGGTAATAAAAGAAAAAATAGATAAATTGCACTTAAAATCTAAAACTTCTGTGCATCAAGAGAGAGAAATAACCCACAGAATGGGAGGAAAGACTTGCAAATCATATTATCTGACAACAGTCTAGTATTCAGAATAAAGAACTCTTACAACTCGACAATAAAAAGACAACCCAATTTTTTAAGTGGGTAAAGGATACCTATCAACATTTCTCCAAAGAAGATATACGAGTGGCCAATAAGCACTTGGAAAGAGGCTCCGCATCATTAGTCACTAGGGAAATGCAAATAGAAACCACAATGAGATACCACATCCTGCTTGTAGGATCCCTAAAATCACAAAGCCAGACAGTGACGTGTCGGCAGGGATGTGGGACCCTCAAGTATTGCCGGTGGGAATTTCAAATCATGCATCCACTATAGAAAACGGTTTGTCAGTAGAGTTACTGTATGTTCTGTACCACTCCTAGCTTTATACTCCAGAGAACTGAAAACATGTTTTTAATGAGCTAAATTGTGTAACCTCCCAAAATTTATATGTTGAAAATCTAACCCCCAGTACTACAGAACATGAATTGATTTGGAATTAGGGTTATGGCAGATGCAATCTGTTGAGATGAGATCAGCGTGGAGTAGGGTGGGTCCTACTGACCATGACCTCATAAAATAAGGGGGGAATCTGGACACGGATACAAGCCCTGGGGGAATGGTTGAAAACATGAAGGCAGAGATTGGGGTGATGTATCTACAAGCCAACGAGCCTCAAAGACTGTCAGCCACCCCTACAAACCAGGCGAGAGGCAGCGAGCAGATTCTCCCCCACAGCCCTCAGAGGGAAGCGAGCCCAGAACTCTGAGATATTAAATTTCTCTTGTTTAAGCTACCCAGCTGATGTTTGCTATGCCATGGAACTAAGACACGTATGTCCACACAGAAACTCAGACGTGGACGGTCACAGAGGCATTATTCACCATAAGCTAAGGTGGGAACAACTCAAATGCCCATCAGCTGGTGAATGGATACATTAGAAGTGGCTCATCCATACAGTGGAATCATATTAATATTATTCAGCAATAAAAGGCAGTGAAGTACTGATACTGCCACATGGATGCGGCTTGAAAAGATTATGCTCAATAAAAAACTCTAGATAGAAAGTCCTCATTCATATGAAACGTCCAGGACAGGAAACTTTGTAGAGACAGAAAGCACATTAGTGGTTTCCAGGGGCTGGAGGCAGAGGAGAACAGGATGTGACTGCGCTGGGTACAGGGCTTCTTCTGGGGGTGCTGAGTGAAAATGTTCTAGAATGACTTGGTGCTGGCGGCCGTACAACTGTGTGAACTGATTTGCACAGTTTAAACAGGCAAATTGTGTGATGTGGGGATTATACCAGTTCCATATTTATTCCTTTTTATCGAATATTTATTCTATTTTTATTACTTTTCTAAATAAAAAGAAAAAATAATAATGCTAATCATGGCAGCAGATTTAAAAAGCCAAAAAGGATTCTGGCCATTTATCATGTTAAAGAATAAAACAATTTAGTGTGGTGAGAAAATAATATTTTTAAATCCCAGTAAGTTCATTTTAAGTTCAGTTACAATCCAAATGCTTAACAATTAGCTCAGTCTTCAATCAGCATTCAGTGTTTTCTACCAGTCGTGTTTTATGATGTCTCATTACAATCTAAACATATTTTGCAATTTTAACCATCATAAAATTTACATTTTAGAGGGGTAATAAAACAATTTTTGGCAAGTCTCCTTGACTTCTGTACTAAACAACAGGAAACACAGAAAAGCTGTCAATGCAGAAGCAGTTTTAATGAGGTGTAAGCATGTGTTTTAACCTGATTAGGTAACTCCATGGGTCATAAATATCCTACATAATTCACTTCTCTTATCAGTAAACACACGGTTAACCACACAGAACCTGGCACAAGGTCTTAGCTCCAAGATGCTTGCGTCACTGTTGCCCTTGAATTAAGGCAGAGCCTGTAAAGGCAGATTCATATTTGGGATTTCATACTTTTCTTGATTGAAGAGCAGATTCATGATGTCATATTTTGTCTCTATAATCCATAGGGAACTAAAACGCTGTGGTTTTAGGCAATCAATGAGATGAAAGAAAAGAGAATTCCTTTTGGTCTTGACATAGGCCCTCTAGAGAAATAAATGTAATGTTCACACGTAATACTTGCTCTTAGAGTGAACAATATTTACATTGACCATAAAACAAGTAAAACTGTTTATTCGTTTTCAGGCTTAGAGTGTTGCAACCTCTAGCATTTTGAATAAAACACACAAAGGTGAGAGGTGGAAGCCTGAGGGGAAAAACAGAGGGATGGGTGGGCAATACACTGAAAAAAGGTTACAAAATGTAACTATAGCTATAATTACAAAAATAAGAGAGTAACTAAGGGCAGTGCCTGTGGCTCAAAGGAGTAGGGTGCCAGCCCCATGTGCTGGAGGCGGCAGCTTCAAAACCAGCCCCAGCCAAAAACAGCAAAATAAATAAATAAATAAGAGAGTAACTAAAAATAAGATACCTATGAAATATTGGGCAAATGTCAAAAAGGGAAGTTATGACCTAAATCCTTATTTTCTTAATGAGTAATGGATTGATACTGTCGTAAGTTGGTAAACCAAGAAATAAAGTTTAATTATGTTGTTTTAATTATAAAGGTAATCACCAGCAAAATCAAAAACAGAAATTAAATTTCTCTGGGGATAGAGAAATGAAGCAGGAGATTATTTCTGTTATAAACTCATTTTATCATTCAATTATTGCCATGATTATTTATTATTTTAACAAATTATAAAATTAAAGAAAGATAAGGAAAAAAATACAGAATATGAAACATATATTTTTACTTTCTTAAGTGTTCTAATCATGAAAAGATGCTGGATATTATCAAAAGCTTTCTCTGCATCAATTGAGAGAATCATATGGTCTTTGGTTTTTATTTTATTTATGTGATGTATTATATTTATAGGTTTATGTATGTTGAACCAACCTTGTAACCCTGGGAAACCAACTTGATCATGGTGTATAATTTTTTTGATGTGTCATTGAATTCTGTTTGCTAGGATCTTATTGAATATTTTTGCATCAATATTCATTAATGATACTGTTCTATAGATTTCTTTCTTTGTTGGGTCCTTTCCTGGTTTGGGGGTCAAGGTGATATTTCCTTCATAGAATGTATTGGGAAGCAGTCCTTCTTCTTCTAAGTTTTGGAAAAGGTTATATAATACAGATACTAGGTTATATAATACAGATTCCTCTTTAAAGGTTTGGTAGAATTGTGAAGCCATCTAGGTCCAGACCTTTCTTTTTTAGGAGATTTCTTATAGTTGATGCTATTTCAGTGCTTGATATAGGTCTATTCAACATTTCTAATTCTTTCTCGCTGAGTCTATGAAGGTGGCATGCTTCCAGGTATTTGTCCATTTCCTCCAGATTTTCATATTTCTCAGAATACAGTTTTTTGTAGTAAACATTGAAGATTTTTTGAATTTCTGAGGTGCCCACTGTTATTTCTCCTTTGACAATATTAAAGATTTTACTTTTCTTTTGTTGGTAAGGCTAGCCAAAGGTTTATCAATTTTGTTAATCTTTTCAAAAACCAACTTTTTGTTTCACTGATCTTCTGAATGATTCTTTTGTCTTTGATTTCATTTAATTCTGCTCTAATTTTGCTTATTTCTTTTCTTCTGCTGGGTTTGGGGCTGAAATGTTCTTCCTTTTCCAGTTGCTTGAGATGACCCATTAAGTTGTTGACTTTTTTTTTTTTTTTTTTTTTTTTGTGGAGACAGAGTCTCACTCTATTGCCCTCGGTAGAGTGCTGTGGAGTCACAGCTCACAGCAACCTCCAGCTCTTGGGTTTAAGCGATTCTCTTCCCTCAACCTCCCATGTAGCTGGGACTACAGGCACCCGTCACGGAGCCCAGCTAATTTTTGATGCAGTTCAGCCGGGGCCAGGTTTGAACCTGCAGCTCTCGGTATATGGGGTCGGCGCCCTACTCGCAGAGCCACAGGCACCGCCCTCTCTTTCTGTTTTTTTGATGAAGGCTTCCAACGCTATAAATTTCCCTCTTAGGACTTTTTTTTTGAGACAGAGTCTCACTATGTTAGATTTCTAGACATAGTCTCACTATGTTAAATTTATCCTCTAGAGTGCCAGGCATCACAGCTCACAGTAACCTCCGACTCTTGGGCTTAAGCAGTTCTCTTGCCTCAGTCTCCCAAGTAGCTGGGACTACAGGTGCCCACCACAACACCCAGCTATTTTTGTTGTTGTTGTTGTTGTTGTCGTTGTTTAGCAGGCCCAGGCTGGGTTTCAACTCACCAGCCCAGGTACATGTGGCTAGCACCCTAACCACTGAGCTATAGGCGCCAAGCCCCTCTTAAGACTTTCTTACCACAACAAATAAGGAAGTAAGGTAATGGTTATGTTAATCAGTTTGATATAAGCATTTCACATTGTATATCAAATCAGCACATTGTACCTCATAAATGTACACAGTTATGATTAAATTAAAACAAGAAATGTGAATTTTTGTGTATGTGTGTGGTTTTTGGCCAAGGCTGAGTTTGAACCTGCCACCCCTGGCTTATGGGGCCAGCGCCGGAGGGGGAGGGAGGGTGGAGAGAGGGTAAATGGTGGGATCTCACTTAGGGTGCATCTTAGAAAGGACAGATAAAATCTACTAAATGCAGAACACAAATGTTTTCACACAATAAGCGAGAAAATCCCATGAAGGTTATGTTGAACAGTTGGATGAAAATATTTCAGATTGTATATGAAGCCCGCACACTGTACCCCATGATTGCACTAATGTACACAGCTATGATTTAATAAAAAACAAAAATTAAAAAAAGAAAGAAACATGTATGTTTAACAAAAGCTGTTGTAGGTCAGGAAGAAAGAGATGGTGGAGCCGAGGGCGTGAAAATGGGCCAACACAGAAGAATAAACATAGCAGCTGAGGAATCTGTGGCCACGCTCAACCTGCAACCAGGCCTTCAAATTCGAATGCATTAGCATTTGTTCCTATCCAATTTACACAAATTTTAAAGGCTGCTTATACCAAGTGCAAAGGAACCAGACACTCAAAACTATTGGCAGGAGTGCCAATTGGTACAACCTCACTAGAAGGCAATTAGGCAGTAGATGACTCAATGTCGCCTGAGCATTTTCACTCCTAGGGTTCATCCTAATGAGACAGCAAATAAATAAAGATATGGGTTGTCTTAACTGCCTGCCAATGGAGGAGTGACTAAACAAATGTCAGTACCTCCCTGTAATGGAATACCTAATTCCTAAATAGGTATTTTAGCGGCTAAATAATAGTACATTCCTGTAATGGAACAGCTCTTACATTAGCACTCTGGCTGAGGCAGGTAGATTGCTTGAGCTCAGGAGTTGGAGACCAGCTTGAGCAAAGTGAAAACCTGTCTCTACTACAAATAGAAAAACTGAGGCAGGAGGATCACTTGAGCCCAGGAGTTTGAGGTTGCTGTGAGCTGTGACACTGCAGTGCTCTGCCAGGGGCAACGAAGTGAGACTCTGTCTCGAAAAACAAACAAACAAAAACAAATAATAATTTAGAGAGGTTTATTCTCAGCCAAATATGCATAAGCATGGCCTAGAGATCCACTACCAAGAAGCCTTGAGCACGTGGTCTCCAGGCCCAGGTTGTGCCACACGCCCTACCTGCTCTCCTTCACTAGCCATGACCTGCTAGACCAGGGATGGACACGACCCAAAGAGAAATCACTGACCAGCCTGAAGTTCACCAAGTGGCTGGCAGCAGAGGCCCTGTCCAGAGGTGACAGTTGCACAATGTTGCAAAGTTGTTAAATGCCACTGAATTTTACACTTGAAAGTTGTTACAGCAGTCAATTTTAAGTTCTGTTTATCTTGCCACAATTTCAAAAATTAAAACGAGAAAAAATTGCCAAAAAATGTTACAAGTGCCCAGTCAATGTCTACAGTAGATATAGGCCACAAATTACAAGGGGAAAAAAGGTTAAGCTCCCCAGAAACTCATAGGCAACCGGTATGGACAGATTGTTCACAGGGGGGATGTGTAAATTGTAAACAACATTGGAAACGGTTTTATCTTCTGTGATAACTGATAACATTTTAATTAAAAAAACAAAGTCTTTAGGCTCAGCACCCTTAGCACAGTGGTTATGCCGCCGGCCACATGCACCGAGGCTGTCGGGTTCAAACCCGGCCAATGCCAGCTAAACAACGATAACTACAACAAAAAAATAGCTGGGCATCGTGGCGAGCACCTGTAGTCCCAGGTACTTGGGAGGCTGAGGCAAGAGAATCGCATAAGCCCAAGACTTTGAGGTTGCTGTGAGCTGTGACGCCACAGCACTCCACCGAGAGTGACGTAATGAGACTCTAAAAAACATAAATGAATAAATAAATCTTTAGGCATCCTTTTTATACCAACTCAATTAACAAACATGGGAAAGAAAGGAGGAAGAAAGGCCAGAAAGAAAGAGGGAAGGAAAAAGAATACGAGGAGGCTTGGTGCCTGTGGCTCAACGGGCTAAGGCACCAGCCACGTACACCTGAGCTGGCAGGTTCGAATCCAGCCTGGCCCGCCAAACAACAATGACGGCTGCAACCAAAAAATGGCCAGGTGTTGTGGCAGGCGCCTGTGGTCCCAGCTACTTGGGAGGCAGAGGCAGGAGACTCACTTGAGCCCAGGAATTGCAGGTTGCTGTGAGCTGTGAAGCCACAGCACTCTATCCAGGGTGACAGCTTGAGGCTCTGTCTCAAAAAAAAAAAGAATACGAGGTGAGAGGAATGGAGACAGAGAAGGAAAGAGGGGTGGGCAGGAAGGAAGGGGAGAGGAAAGAATAGGGACGAGGGGAAATGGAGAAAAGAAGGAAGGGAGGGAGAAAAGGAGGCAGCAGGCATGGTGAGATTGAGATTGAGCTGGTTCTATTTCTCCTATCTGCATTTCCTCATCTACAAACAAAACTAATGCTAGCTGCCCACGTGGAGATAGCTTCCTGCCCTTTCACCTTGCTGGTGGCCACGAGATTCAGGGGGAGGGGGCTGGGCTGCCGGGCGAGCCCTCATTTGCCCCTCACTCCCCTCCTGTCCCTCCCCAGGTCAGAGACAGGATAGCTGGCCTTCAGCTGGCATCTCATGTCATGGCACAAATAGAAAGAGGGGAAAATGGAACTTTGGGCTAAGTCTGACCAGATCAGACAGGGAGGGCCTGGAGGCTGAGGACCGTGGAGGTCTCCCACAGCTTTGGACTGCTCACCTCCCAACAGCACGTACGTGGGGAGGAAACACAGCTCTCTCTGGTTTAAGCCACTGTTATTTCTGGCCTCTGTTACTTGCAGTTTTGCACAATTCTTACTTCATAAGCTTCTTAATTATGTGATGAGGATTAAAGGCAATGATGTTTGTAAAATATGGCGCTGTGCCCTTTGTATCCAAAGTACCCACGGTGGTATCGTTTCTCATCTCTGAATAAAGGAAGCAAGGAAATGTCTATGATTTCACCACAATTACAAATCACTTACCCAGGGAAAGTTTCTAAGTATCCAGGGAGCTACCGAACACATACCAAAGGTGTTCACTGCTAATATTCTGCTGTCCTTAGAACACACTGGGATCAAATGAAAATCTACACAAAAGGGAGAAGGGAATATCTTGGTTTCTAAAATAGGTTGATTTCATTTCAAGGGTAAACTTAAGCGGTGCTGGGAAAACTTCACCTGTGCTACATTCCTACTGGAAAATAAGACCTTACAACTTCTCCAAACCAGTCGTTTCCTCTTACTTATGAGAGACACAAGGAAATGGATACTTTTCACTAAAAATGACCCTGTTGTTCTGCGTTGTATTGTACAGCAAAATCAGCAAACTTTAGAGGAAGAAAAAGCTTTGAACTTTAGTTCTTTCTGAGGCCTCATTGATGCAGGGAGTGGGTGGGGTGGAGCAAAACACTGACAGTGAGAAGTAGCCCACTCAGATCACTCAGAAGAGCAAGCCTGGCCCTGCCCAGCCACCGGAAAGCCACCGCCTGCCAGGGGCACCACTATCTTCCCAAGACACAGCCCTGGAAGATGGTGGTGGCCAGTGGGTTCCCAATGTCAGGGGAAGTTGCCAAGAACAGAAGAAACACATGTGCAATTTTGCCTGCAACAGAGGAAGTTCTCATTCCTGTCCTATTAGGATAGCTCCTGCCCTAGTTGTTTTGTTTTTGTTTGTTTTTCTTTTTGTTTTGAGACAGTCTCACTTGGTCACCCTTGGTAGAGTGCCATGGAGTCTTAGCTCATAGCAACCTCAAATTCTTGGGTTCAAGTAATCCTCTTGCCTTAGCCTCTCAAGAAGCTGGAACTACAGGTGCCTACCGTAACACCTGGCTATTTTTTAGAGACGAGGTCTTGATCTTGCTCAGGCTGGTCTTAAACTCATGAACTCAGGCAATCCACGTGCCTCAGCCTCTCAAGTGCTGGGATTACAGGCGTCTGCCTAGTTTTTAACAAGATTCTTTTGGTGGGCAGTGGTATTGATAGGAGATGATCAGGATCTTAGCATTCACGTCTGTGCACGCTAAAAGGCTTACATGCCAAGACATCAAGATGTTCAGACGCTGACTCAAAATTAGCTAGCATATATGAAAGTATTTTCTTAGTAATTTCTAGAATTTCATAGAAAGGAGGACAGAGATGGGCCTGGTTGCTCACTCCTATAATCCCAGCAACTAGGGAGGATCATTTAAGGCCTAAGAGTTTGGACTAGCCTGGGCAACATAGTAAGACCTCCTTTCCACAATTCCTTTTTTAACCTGTCATCACAGAGACTAAGAAGGCTGAGACAGGAGGATCACCTGAGGATCCAGAAGTTCAGGGCTGCAGTGAGCTGTAATTGAGCCACGGCACTCCAGCCTGGACTGTAGAGTGAGATCCCTATGCTTAAAAAAAAATAAAGACAAAATGTTTCAAATATGGACATAAGGAACATTGCTGAGAGACAGAGCTTGTGATTTTAACTCTCCAACATAGTAGTAGAAAGGCTGAGTTGACACCTTCTGTTCTTTGGTTGCCTAAGTCACTCCAAATCCTTCCTAACCTAGGAAGAGGATGGACGGACGGGCGATCAGTCAAGGCAGGAAAATAGGGAATAACACGGAGAAGAATACTGCCCATCCCTCACCATCAGTTCCTAAAAAGCTATAATAGGAAAGTAATTTACAACTTACCTTCAAAAAACCTGATAAGAAGCTGGTAGATGAGGGATTTACTCTGAAACTCGAAGGCTCAGATGGAGTTTAACCTTCATTCTGAAGAACCGGTTGACATTTTATTCTATTGTATTTTGCCACACTGGTTTTATTGTTTAGCCAGAAATCACTGGGCCACAGTAGATATTTTCTTAACAGAATTTTATGGGTGGTGCATGATGTAATTTTTTTTGCAACGTAATCAATAAAAAGAATGAGGTTTTCATGTTCCATTTGCTGTTAGCCACAAACTAACAGTCAACTCCTCATTCCCACCCTCCACCCCAACATCAGCAGGAAAAATTATCCAGATCTATTTTGCCCACAAGAGTTTCTTACCTCTGTGTGTTCCTTGGAAAGACTTTCAGTTCCGGCCACGTCTTACATGGAAGTTGGATCACTGATGGCCTCTCGGGGGCTTCTGGACATGCTTTCCCAAGAAACCGGCCCCTTGGTCTGCTCCTCCTCTGTCAGCTGGGACCAGGATTCTTTAAGGAACAACTTGCGTTCTGGGCAAGTGAGTGACACGTAAGGCACGGCCCCTGGGCTGCGACCTGCACCTGATTCCTTTTCAAAGGGGAAATTACACTTCTCCTTGAGACAGAAAGCGGCTGCTGCCAAATCTTGGAGGAAATTAAGATGTTATTCTCAGGAAGGCTGGGGGTATTTCTGAAAGAGTAGGTCTAGGCAAGGGGCAAAACAAAGTTTTGCTCTCGCAAACATTTTCTCTCAGCCATTGCTGTGAGAATTAAAGGGAAAAAGGCTAGTGATCCATCTAAGGATAATGTGTGTGTGTGTATATATATATATACACACACACACATATATATATATATATTTTTTTTTTTTTAGACAGAGTCTCACTATGTTACCCTGGCTAGAGTGCTATGGCACCACAGCTCACAGCAAACTCAAATTCTTGGGCTTAAGCAATTCTCTTGCCTCAGCCTTCCATGTAGCTGGGACTACAGGTGTCTGTCACAGTGCCCGGCTATTTTTTGGTTGTAGTTGTCATTGTTGTTTGATAGGCTGGGGCTGGATTTGAACTTGCAGCTCAGGTGTATGTGGTGGCACCCTAGCCACTGAGCTACAGGTGCCGAACCTATATTTTTATTAATAGCTAGCCGTTGGCTCAGCGCTTGTAGCTCAAAGGTTATGATGCCAGCCACATACACCAGGCTGGCAGGTTCAAGCCCAGCCCAGGCCTACTAAATAATTACAACTACAAACAACAAAAAAATAGCCAGCTGTTGTGGCAGACACTGTAGTCCCAGCTACTTGGGAGGCTGAAGCAAGAGAATCGCTTAAGCCCAAGAGTTTGAGGTTGCTGTGACCAGTGCCACCATGGCACTCTACCAAGGACAATGTAGTGAGACTCTGTCTCAAAAAAAAAAAAAGCTAGCTATTGAGGACAGTGGTGAGCTGACAACCTAAAAACTTGTCCAGTTATCATGGCAGCATGAGGATATGTGGACATTTTTTTGTTTTTTGAGACAGAGTCTCACTTTGACACCATGGGTAGAGTGCCATGGCATCATAGCTCACAACAACCTCAAACTCTTTTTTTTTTTTTTTTTTTTGCAGTTTTTTGCCGGGCCTGGGTTTGAACCGCCATCTCCGGCATATGGGGCTGGCACCCTACTCCTTTGAGCCACAGGCGCCGCCCCAACCTCAAACTCTTGGGTTCGAGTGATCCTCTTGCCTCAGCCTCCCAAGTAGCTGGAACTATAGGCGTGGGCTCCCAACAGCACCTGGCTATTTTCCGAAATAGGGTCTCACTCTAGCTCAGCCTGGTCTTAAACTCCTGAGCTCAGGCAATCCACCCACCTCAGCCTCCCAAAGTGCTAGGATTACAGGCGTGAGCCACCGCACCTGGCCTCCAAATAGACTTCTTAGCCCACTGTTTACACACTGCTTTAGTCTATTCTTCTCATTCAGCCATCATTGACTGAGCATCTGCCCCTTGCCCAGGACTTTGCAATTCTTTCTACAAGCCATTCACATTCTTTCTCTAATGTGGAGATCATTATCCCCAGTTGGCACTGAGGAGAACAACCCTATTTCTTGCCCCAGGGCATATGTGAAAAATTATCTGTGACAGAACGCAAACATACATGGCTTGGCTTAACTGCTGAACCCCATGTAAGTATTGACATGAAAGTTTCCTTTAAATTAGCAATGCCACTTCCAAGGTCCCTGTCCACTCTACCACACGGAGGGCAAGCGGAAGGTTAAAAGACAAGATTCCCATCCAAAAGATAATTTTTAATTTGATCACCTCTTTTGGAACTTTATTTACTAACAACGGAAATTTAGAAGTAAATAAGATGCTGTATGAAAGTACCCTGTAATTGCAAAGCACTAAAAGAAATGTCAATTACATTTAATTCTACCAGTATAGTTACCTTGAAGATCGTAACTCACCTAGACAAAGGCCATTGAGACAAAATGGTCAATGGAAAGAAGTTTATGGGCTCTTAGGCATTTGTCAGTCTAACTACCCTAAGAAATGGCTTTTGGGGCCAGGCACAGTGACTCACACCTGTAAACATGGCCCTTTGGAAAGCTAAGTTGGGAAGGTCACTTGAGTCCAGGAGTTTAAGACCAGCCTGGACTCCATATGGGCAACATAGCAAGACCTCATCTCTGCAAAATATGAAAAAATTAGCTGGCTGTGGTGGTACATGGGTGTGGTCCCAGCTATCTGGGAGGCTGAGGCAGGAGGATCATTTGAGCCCAAGAATTAGAGATCGTAGTGAGCTATGATCACGCCACCACGCTGTACTCCAGCATGGGCAAGAGTGTCAGCTTCCCTCAAAAAAAAAAAAAATCTTATCTGGTCCTTGCCATTTGAAAAAAAAAAGAAAGAAAATAATGACTTTGGAACCCATAGACTCAGAGAATAATGCACCAGGCCCAGCCCCCTCCCCTTCCCCAGTTATGCCGGGATACTGTGGACCAACATGAAACAAAATCATCACACTTCATTGCACAGGATTTAGCGATGCAGAGAGCGGCCCTCCCTCCCAACAGAGAATATTCTTTCTCATCTGGAGTGAAAAATTCATGAGAAAGTTCCTAAGCTTATAATGCTTAGCCATTAGACAAAGGAAAAAAGTGTTTGAGGAAGAGGGAAACGAGGGGATTAAATACACATGATCCTTCTCAGGATAGTTTGTGTAATACTGTCGCTCAACTTTGGCCTGTAACTGTCAGCACTAAACATGATAGAATAATTCTGAATAGAGACATCTTAAAGAAAAAGTGAATGACGCAAATGTTTATGTTCTTGATTATAATGCTTAAAATATTATGAACAGAACTCAGTTTAGCACTCCCCCTCATTTCTCAATCATTTTATTATTTGGGAGCTGAAACCCCACACGAAGTCAAACAACTTGCCAAGCAGTTCTGTGATGTGGTTACATCACATCACACCCCCGGCTTATTACCTAGTAACACAGAGCTTTACACTGTGTGTTAGCCAACAGCAATCCTCCCATGGAGTGCCCGGCACTGCTGACATGAAGGACAAGACCCTTCAGCTTCTTTTACCGGCCGGGAGACCTCTGCAGGGGGCCTGGCCCGCAGCCTACTCCTCAGCGGTGCCATCCAGGATGTGTTTGAAGGAAAACGGAGCGAACTTGTAGCCAGCCCCCACATAGAACTTGTTCTGGAACTCCACCCTGTGGTTGGGGACAGGGAGGAAGACAAAAGGAGGATTAAACACATACTTTAGAGGCTGGCAGGTCGAGGGGGAAGCAAGACATCTATAAAACCAAGCAGAGGATCTGAAAGGTCTGCCAGGGAAGGCACCCCAGGCTGCCGTGGGAGACTCGGGGAAGGTTTTGTTTTTTTGGGTTTTTTTTGAGACAGGGTCTTGCTCTGTCACTTGGGCTTGTCATTATATCCCGCAGCAACCTCAAGCTCCTGAGCCCAAATGGTCCTCCTGCCTCAGTCTCCTGAGAAGCCGGGACTCCAGGCACTACCTTGCCCAGCTAATTTTTTTGTTTTTAGTAGAGACGAAACTCCTGAGCTCAAGGCATCCTCCCGTCTCGGCCTCCCATAGTGCTAAGTTTACCGGCAGGAGCCATTGCACCCACGATTTTTAAAACCTTCTCTTGCCACTCCCTTTCCCCGCCCGTCCCTTCCTCCAGGCCTCTCTGCCCCCATCAGGGATGCAGTCATGGTGCAGCCTTATCTGACGGGCTTGCTGTTTCCATCCTGAGTCTAAATTGGGGGGCAGAACAAACAGAATCTTCATCCACATTTTTGTAACTGATGTCATGTATGATCATTTACATTTTGTCACATCCTTAATGACACGGAAAAAAATGCTGTCATTGTGGAGGCAGGGAGGGGAGGCTGTGACTCTCTCCACTCAATACATAAAGTGGAAAAAAGTTTCCTTCTAAATAGTGGCCACAGGCTCAGCGCCTGTAGCTCAGTGGTTATGGCACCAGCCATATACACTAGGGCTGGCGTGTTTGAACCTGGCCAGGGCCTACTAAACAACAACGACAACTACAACAACAACAAAATAGCCGGGCGTTGTGGTGGGCACCTGTAGTCCCAGCTCCTTGGGAGGCTAAAGTAAGAGAATCACTTAAGCCCAAGAGTTTCAGATTGCTGTGAGCTGTGGTGCTCAGAACAAAATAAAATAAATAAATGGTGGCCACAGAGGGAGGTGGGAAACAAGAAGGAAGGCTGAGGACAGTCTGGGGGTTTAAGGGCATCCACAGCACACTCAGAATTCTTGGCCGAAATGTAACTTGGGAGAGAACCAGAGGCCTAAGTTAATATTTTCATATTCATTGACCTAGTGACAGCCAACAGTCTCTGGACACATGCACGGATGTCCAGGGCTTCCCGAAAGCGCCTGCCTTCTCAAGGCAACCTCCTTCTGTTTCCGCTTTTGAGAATTCAGTCGTTTGTTGATATAACACCGCACTCAGTGGCAGGAGCCAACATTCCAGACGTGCTGGGTGTGCCCTCCACCAGCCTGTTTCACGTCTGCCGAATACTTGCAGGTGTCACTTATGTTAAAGCCAATTGTAATAACTAATGAACATTTAACATCCAAGAAAGGAGGAGTAAATGAGAGCTAACATACACAATTATATATGTATGCATGTATTATATCATCAAATACTAGAGCCAACAGATGAATAAACTAAGGTCCCAAAGAGGTACGTAAGTTGTCATGCCCCACGGAGGTCAGGATGTGAACCCAGTTGGCTGGCCCTCCAGCCCGTCCGCCTTACCCACCACCCCAGCTTCTACAGGGACCATCCTTACCAGTGCAGTCGCAGGGCATGCAGGAAAGCGGAGAGGCCCTCCATGATCAGAAGGATGGCCACTGTCAGGGTAGCAAACACGGCAAAAATTACGAAAACCCCAATGATGCCTCCCCAGCCTTGCACGTGAAGACCAATGTTCATCACCATGGTCCAGAGAACTTCGGACAGTTCTGCAAGAGATAAGAGAGACACTCTCGAACCCGGGGCTTATCTGGTAAGTGCAGAATTGTGTTCATGCTACCTCTGTGAATCTGCCTGCCTCAACGTAGTGGTGGGGTGGAATGTCCATGAAGAAGCCAGACAAATATGTAGCAGCATATTAATCACCAATGCAAGTAAGCAAACTACAACTATTGGCAGCAAAATGAATGAATCTGAGTAAAGAGTCTATACCAAAAAAAGCAAAACACTAAAGAGTACACTTGACCCTTGAACAGCATGAGCTTGGACTATGTGTGGATTTTCTTCCACTTCTGCTACTCCTGAGCCAGCAAGCCCAACCCCTTCCTCCTCCTCTTCCCCAGCCTACTCACCATGAAGGCAAGAAGAGGAAAGCCTTTACAACGATCCATGTCACTCAATGAATCATAGATACATTTTCTCTTCCTTAGGACTATTTTTAATAACATTTCTTTTTCTCTTGCTTACTTCATTGTAAGAATGCAGCATATAATATAGATAACACACAAGATGCATTTACTGACCGTGTTATCAGTGAGACTTCTGGTCAATAGTAGGCCAGTAGTAGTCAAGTTTTGGGTGGTCATGGATTTCCAACTGCACAGGAGGGTTGTTACCCTAATGTCCACATTATTCACAAATTAACTATAACATGACTTGTTTTTTTTGTTTTCTTTTCTTTTCTTTTTGAGACAGAGCCTCAAGCTGTCACCCTGGGTAGAGTCCCGTGGCGTCGCAGCTCACAGCAACCTCCAACTCTTGGCCTTAAGCAATTCTTTTGTCTCAGCCTCCCAAGTAGCTGGGACTACAGGCGCCCTCCACAGCGCCCAGCTATTTTTTTGGTTGCAGCTGTCATTGTAGTTTGGCGGGCCAGGGCTGGATTCGAACCCACCAGCTCTGATGTATGTGGCTGGCACCTTAGCTGCTTGAGCTACAGGTGCGAGCCTGTCACATGACTTGTTATGGATTGAATGTGTCCCTCCAAAATTCCTATAGTGAAGCCCTCACCTCGAAAGTGGTGGTATTTGGAGATGGGGGCTTTAGTAGGGAAGTGGGGTTAGATGAGTTGGGGGGGGCCATGTTGGTATTAGTTCTTGTTTAAGAAGAGACACCAAGCTGGGCCCGGGGGCTCACTATAATCCTAGCACTCTGGGAGACCGAGGTAGGTAGATTAGTGGGGCTCAGGAGTTCAAGACCAGCCTGAGCAAAAGAGAAGAGACAGCAGGGCCCACTCTTGTGCACACTTTCCCTCTCAAGGTCTCTCTCTCCCTACCACATGAAGAGACAGTGAGAAGGCTGCTGTCTGCAAGTCAGACGAGAGCCCTCACCAGAACCTGACCATGCTGGCGCCTGATCTTGGACTTCCATCCTCCAAAACTGTGAGAAAATAGATGTCCATTGGTACGTCACCCTGTATATGGTGTTTTGCTATGGCAAAAGACATGATTCTACTCATACAAATTGAAAAACATGCAGAACTACACTAAATTGCCAAGGGATAAAACTACGTTAAAAAGCAGACAGCATTTTCGTAAGAGCCAGGACTGTGTTTACTTCAAGGGGAGGAAAAGAAAGTTGGGATGGGGAAGAGCCCTTGGGGGCATCTGGCTTTGTTTTATTTCTTGACCAACAGTTGCTTATATGGGTGTTTATCTTGCAAAACACAAAAAATCCATCAGATTATATATCAGTTGTATGCATTTTTGTAAATATGCTGTATTTCACATTTAAAAAATGTTTGTTAAAAGATTCAGCTCCTGGGTGGTGCCTGTGACTCAGTGAGTAGGGGGCTGGCCCCATATACGGAGGGTGGCGGGTTCAAACCCAGCCTCGGCCAAACTGCAACAAAAAAATAGCCAGGCATTGAGGCAGGTGCCTGTAGTCCTAGGTACTCAGGAGGCTGAGACAAGAGAATCACTTAAGCCCAAGAGCTGGAGGTTGCTGTGAGCTGTGATGCCACAGCACTTTACCGAAGGTGACAAAGTGAGACTCTGTCTCAAAAAAAAAAGAGAGAGAGATTCAGATCCTAACTGTATTTCAGAAAAAATTTGGCAAGTATTCTTCAGTCCTGTGATGTGTAAGGGAAGTGCTAGGTTCTGAGAGCAGAAGGTGGATTCAATCTCGTCTTTAAAGTGGATCTTTTCACTCTTTGGTGATCACAGGTCCCTTTGAAATCTGAAGAAAGCCACAAATCTTTCCCCCAGAAAAATAGACACATAGACACCTAACTTTTTGTATATTGTGTCAGGGGATTTACAGACTGCCTGAAGTCCACCTGCAGAATCAAGATTAAGAGTCAAGACAAAAAGAATACAAAGCGGTTTATATACATTAGCTCACTAATCCTGTAACAACCCATAAATTAGGTTTATAATATATGCCCATTTTACAGGTAAGGAAACTAAGACTTGGAGAAGTTAAAGGACAAACATGACTCAGCCTCATCCTCCCTCTTCCTCCGACACCATCACCCCTCACTCACCTCCCTACCTCTTACATCCCCCGTTTCTCACTCCCAGCTCTCAGAGTCGTGTCTTACTTCCTTATTCATCCCCGAGAGAAGTGAAATTCAAGGGGTGGAATGTCCTGGAAAGGTGTGAGGAAAAATCTGGACTTGGGGCTGGGTTCCACCCCACTCCAGGAGGGTTATCATTGTCCCTGCTGTGAAATAAGGGCATCATTTATGCTCAGGTGCACCTGGCACACAGCACATATGGGTGTTTCTTCTGTGGTTACGATGGCCAACAGCCTGGTAAGTGCACCTTCCAGGGAGACACTCGCATGACAAATTTGAGACTTGAGGGCCCCCAACTAAAACAATGACCCATCCCAGAGAGATAAAGGCCTGTCACTTACAGGAGGCCATGGGGACATGATGAGAGCAGACACATGGAACACAGTGCCTTTTGCCTGCTGAGGTGATACAGGGCCCTTCCCATATGGGAACAGCTTACCCCCCATCTGGCCCCACTGAACCAGGGGCTAAGTTGTTACTGCAACTGCGAGAGCCACAGACAAAAGCCCAGGCACACAAGGGTTAAACTCCCTAAGATACACAGTAAGTAGTAGTATAGGAAGTAAACTTAAGTCAGTATTTTAATTAATTTAATTTAATTTAATTTATTTATTTTTGAGACAGAGTCTCACTCTGTCACCCTGGCTAGAGTGCTCACAGCAACCTCAAACTCCTGGGCTCAAGCAATCCTTCTGCCTCAGCCTCCCAAGTAGCTGGGACTATGGGCAGCTGCCACCACACCTCGTATTTTTAACCTATTTTTAGCAGAGACAAGGACTCGCTCTTGCTCAGGCTGGTCTTGAACTCCTGAGCTCAAGCAATCCACCCGCCTTAGCCTCCCAGAGTGCTAGGATTACAGGCATGAGCTGATGCAGCCCAAAGCAGCTCTTGAAACCAGCATTGGTATGGAGTGGAAACCATGCCCAGCAGGAACTTCCAGAATGGCCTGAGGAGTGAACCATGGCAGGCAGCCATGAGCCCTATGGTTTCTATGGGTCACACCATCCCCTCAGTAGGCACTGGCTGGCCGGAGGACACCCCGACACACAGTGCCAAACCCTGGCCTAGGTACTGAAAGTGACAAAATCCTCCTCCTGTCCCATCTAGCTTCAGCCGTATTGTGACCTAAGTCCTCCAAGAAACACTGAGACTGGAGCTGAAGACTGACGGACATGAACACCACTGGCCCCAAGAAGCACTGAGATCCACTGTGAGGGACAAGCAGGTGTCAGTCCACATGAGTGCACAGGAGTAAATGTGGGCTGCTGTGGGTGTCTGTGCTGCAGGAACTTGCAGGCTGAGTGCACACATCTGAGCATACACCTGCACATGGAAGTGTGTGGAAGTCTGTGGAAGAAAACCAATACAGCCTAAACAGTGAAGACCCACTACTGAGCACCAGTTTTAACTGTCAATCAGTAACCTGGCACATGTTTGTTGTTGTCATCCATTCAGCACACACCCTGGCTTGGCTTCCATCGTAGGCATTATGCTCAGGGCTGGGAATTCAGAGGGAAAATCAGGGTCTTTGCCTTCAAAGAACCCACAATCTAATAGGGAGCAGGCTGATCAGACCGAATTATAATCAGTGTTACGTGTTAGGGGCACCCGTGGAACCAGGGGAAGGCACCCTTCAGCCTGGGAGGCCAGGGACAACTTTCAGATGAGTTCTAAAGAAGGAATTAAACATCAGCTGGTGACCAGGCACCTGCTTGTAATCAATCCTAGCACTTTGGAAGGCCAAGGCGTGTGGATTGCTGGAGCTCAGGAGTTGGAGACCAGCCTAAACAAGAGACCCTATCTCTACAAAAAATAGAAAAACCAACTGGGTGTGATGTTGGGAGCCTGTAGTCCCGGCTACTTGGGAGGGTGAGATAAGAGGATCACCTGAGTCCAAGGTTGAGGTCGCTATAAGCTATGACACCACCAAGATGCGCAAAGTTCCTGCGGCCCCTGCACATACGATGGGCACGTCTGGGCCCTCAAGGAAACTTACAGAGTGAGCTGGGGGGTCAGGATCCCTGCCTCGGGTTTTTATCAAAACTGCATTCCTGAGCCTGGCCTGACAAGCCCTGGACCGCCACCTTGGTGAGTGCTTCCCGCGCTCCGCTCCCACCAGTGCTCACAATCCAGGCCTTCTCCCAAAGGTCAGCACCTTGTAGGAGGCGTGGTGGCCTGAACGATGTGCTCCCACTGCAAAGATGCCCACATCCAAAGGCTAAGAGCCCAGGAATATGTTATATTTCCCTGCAAAAGGAACTTTGCAGATGGGATCAAGTTAAAAACATCAAAGAAGGGAGATTTTCCTGAGTTCTCTGTGCACACCCAATGCCATCACAAGGGCCCCGTGAGAGGAAGGCAAGAGAGGGAGAGTCAGGGAAAAGGAGATTTTAGAAGTAGAGACTGGAGTGATCCAAGGAGGGGCCACAAAGTCACAGAATGTAGGCAGCGTCCAGAAGCTGGAGCAGCCTGGGAACGGATTCTCCCTCAGAGCCAACAGACTCTGCCAACACCATGATTTCAGGCCTTCTGGCTTCAAGAACTAGAAGACAGTAAATTCATGCTTATTTTAAACCATTAAGATATGTGGCAAAAGTCACCTCATCCTAAGAAGTTTTTTTTTTTTTTTTTTTTAGACAGAGCCTCAAGCTGTCACCCTGGGTAGAGTGCTATGGCATCACAGCTCACAGCAACCTCCAATTCCTGGGCTCAAGGGAGTCTCTCGCCTCCGCCTCCCAAGTAGCTGGGATTACAGGCGCCCACCACAACACCCGGCCGTTGTTTGGTTGCAGCCGTCATTGTTGTTTGGCGGGCCCAGGCTGGATTTGAACCCGCCAGCTCAGGTGTATGTGGCTGGCGCCTTAGCCCACTGAGCCACAGGCGCCAAGCCTCGTCCTAAGAAGTTATTCTTCTGACAAACATACAACAAAT
>CAUYON010031488.1:0-18082 GCA_963573935.1 Arctocebus calabarensis
CTCAACTTCAGGGCAACAGAGTGAAACTCTGTCTCCCAAAAAAAAAAAAAAAAAAAAAAAAAAAATCCCCACCTATGGAGCTCAGGGTCCGAGAGAGGAGATATAGGCCATAAATCAGTCACCACACCAACCTGGTGACAAGCGCCATGAAGAGGGCAGCAGGGCAGGCAGGCCTCTCGGAAGGCTGAAGAAATACCCGAAGGGAGGGAAGGACATCGGCCTGGCGTGGGAAGGGGCCTAGGCTGGAGAGGGAAGGATCAGATGAATTGTTGGGTCACTTTTACCCCAACATCCTGGGGGGTCCACTGGCTAAATCAGGATATGGGGATCTCTGCCAATATAAAATCCCGTAACAGACCTCCTGCCACAGAAGTGAGCAGAGAAGCAGTGGCCCCCATCTATAGCACCAGCTGCTCAGGAGGCTGGGGTGGGAGGACTGCTTGACACCAGGAGTTTGAGGCTGCAGTGAGCTATAAGAATGATCATACTTGCCTGTGATTAGCCACAGCACTCCAGCCTGGGCAACAGAGAGATCCCTACTCTAAAAAAAGAGTGGCATGGACCATAGAACATGGATGGAGGAAGAAACCCAAGCTCTTCAAAACAACTTAGAAGGCTCTTCCAGATCTGGCTGCCCGTCCAACCTCAGTTCTCACCAACTGCTTCCCCTGACTGATTCTAACTCTCTCGGGTTACACTTCTAGAAAGCCTCCCAAGACACACCTTGATCCTAGCCCATGGCACCCCCCTCACCAGTTTCTTTTTCTGGCTCCCCTGGGAGCCCCAAGAGGGCAAGGGCTGTACAGTAAGTACCCTGCCCCCATGCCTAGCATAATACCTTCAACGTAACTGGGGCTCAGTGAGGGATTAAATGAAGAAACTTAATGAGCTGCTGTTTTGCTTTACTGGGGAAAATATCAGTTTTCATACCAGATAAATTGGATAAAACCTAATAACGTCCTAGTCAACACTGTAATTCCCCAATGAATTAATTTATATGTTCACTGGCAAGCTTAATAATATAGCCACATATTTTAGAGAGAACAGGTGGTGATGAATGACAGATTTAATTAGGCAAATCATTTCACCTAAAATACAAATACATGAACTCCAAGTGTGGTGCTTCAGCAGCAAAAGAAAAAATTTTAAGAACAAAAAGTTCCAAACACGACTGCTTTCATTTCTTCTGACTTTCTTTCTCTTTAATCTACAGTTTAACATGGCGATTTTTTTAATTTAGTGATTTTTCTACAAAAGATAAAGACAATTCCTCCAAAGACTATCTGCATTTAGAGAAAAAAATATGCTGCCCCTGTGAGTCATTAGAATGAGAGAACCTAATTAATTCCACGTATAGGCAATTAAAAATGGAAGTCAGAACCCTGCTGGTGAGAAGTGAGACTAATGGGTGGGATGAGGTCCAGGGAGCCCTTCTGACTGGTTCTGATGACAGTTCCAGAGCCCTGGTGGTGTTGGGAGAGGTGGCCTGTTTAATGTCCTCCAGGGCTCGGCCAGCAGCCACCTTTTGGCTCACCCCAAATATCTGGTCCAGTAACAGGCTCATCCTTTAAGACCCAGTTCAAGCGCCCCTGCCTTCAGGGAGGTTGCCCTGCCTGGTTCTCCCATCTGGATTGGCCTCTGCAGCTGGTGATCCCTTCTGCTTCGTTACAGATTTTACACCAAGCAGTCCTGAGGTGTGGTCACTATCAACAATGGACAATGGCACCTATGTTAGCTCTAATCGCCCAAATAACCCTGCCATGTGGGTAATGGGTGAGGAGTGGAGGTCCAGAGGGAGGGTCAGAACTCCAGGGTCTCAAAGCTAAATAGCAGGCATGTTGACCCACAAATCTTCCTTTCCTATCAGAAAGGCCTCCAGCTGGGCTGGCAAGAGCTGGGTCTCATTCCTTCTCCCCTCCCTGCAGCCCACTTTCCACATATGGGGCTGGAATTCCTGCCCTCCTGCTTCCCTCTGAATGCTGCCCCCTCCCCTGACCCCACATGCGAGGCTCACGACCCTGATTTCTCTTTCTTTGTCCTCTCCAGTCTTGTCTGCCCATAAACTCACTGCAATACCTGTACAGAGAAGGTACTTAGAAAATGTTTGTTCAGGTCAAATAAATGTGTTCCTTCAGGGTCCATTTCCTTCCTGTCCACTGTTCAGAAGGCAACCTCCTTTTAAAGCGGTTCTCCTGGGCCTGCAAACCCTCACTGGCTCCCCAGTGCCCCAGGACAAAAAGCAAACTCACTCTGATGCTCAAGGTCTTCAGTGGCTCCAAAGCAATCTTTCAGACATACCTTCCCCGGGGTTCCATACTCACCCTTTGGTTCTAGTCACGAAGAATGGGCAGTCCCCAAATCCATCATCTGTCTTTACCATGGCCATGTCTACCCTCTAGAAATGCTTTCTTCACTATTTCTGTCTGCAAAAATCTCAGCTATTCTCCAAAGCTCAGCATTAAAACTACCTCCTGGGTAAGTTTTGCCTTAGATTTCCCCTCCTCTGTGGAATCCCTTTCTACCCTCCCCCCCACCCCCCCAAGCTCCAAAGTACCTTGTCTACATCACTGTCCTCTGTGACACTGGCCTTGGTAACAGTGAGGTAATGCAGGCATCTTCTCAGAACTGAGGGACACTCTGCAGAGACGGGAGCCGTGTGCCTCGGTTTCCGGAGACCTCCCACGTCAGGTGGTGGCTCCGGTAAGCCAATGGCCCATGGGCCAAAACACAGGTAGAGAAGAGAGGAACTGCAGTGGTGCTGCCTCATGGAAAGGATGTGGGCTTAGGATCAGGAAGACCTGGGTTTGAATCCTGCCTCCGCCAACACTGAGGGTGTGACTTGGCACGTATCTCAGGCTTCTGAGTCTTAGCTGCCTCATTTGGCAATACCTACACCGAAGGATTGTAGAGGTGGAAAGTAACAACCAAGGTCCAGGCCGGCCCCCTGTAAGTGGGAGACCCCTCCTCAAAGTCAAATCCAGCTCAGAACACTCTCCCTCATTTCATATACTCAAAAGTCTAAATGCCTGGCATCAGAAACCACCAGTTTCCTCACCAACTCCTGCTGAGATTACTGTTGGAGGCTCCAAGAGGAAAGGACATTTTCTTCTGTTTTGTTCAAGATTGAATCTCCAATGCCTAGAACAGTGCCCGATGTATAGTGGACTCTCACCATCTATTGGACAAATGAATCTCCACCTAGCTCGGCAGGAATACAGTCTCTATTCAAACAAGCAAGAAAGGAACTTAGGAGCTGAACTCCACCCTCAAGTTATTTTAAAACAGTTGTGAAGTTGCTAAATGTTTATATAGTGCTTCCTGTGCACAGGCAGGCGCCGTGGAGGACGTGAGTTCCCATTCTCCTCTAATCGTCACAGCAAACCGTGCTATTACTGCCCACGGTTTTACAAAAGAGGGCTGATGTGGTCAGGTGAATTGCCCAAGCTAATGGCAACAGGCTTCAAGACAGGTGGTGGACCCCAGCCCTAAGCCTTGAGCCCTCTGCTTTGGGATTCCAGCCCTGTGTGGCCGCGCCTCACTGGGGCTGCCCTGAGAGTGCCCTTCCCAGGGAGGCACAGGGACAGAAGAGCCGACTACAGTCTGCCAGAACTCCTCTTGTCCTTACCACTGACCAGAGAGAAGCCTTGGGCCCAGGCAAGACCAGCACGGTTCTCTTCTGGCCTGAAGTCTACAACCCTCCCAGTTCTCCATTCAGCAGAGGCAGTGGGCTTAGAATGATTAAAACCAAGACCCTGTGCACAGACTGACTTGCAAGGAACTCACAGCTGCCAGAGACTTCTTGAGCCTTGCAGTGGATGAGCCGGAAATGAACATGGGCTGTGTCTGTAAACCATAAGGGCTGACAGGACAGGCCTGAGGACTGTTCCGGGCCTGGTGTTTGTCCACGGATGTCCTATTATTCTGAGAAAACAAGGGCATAAAGGCAGAGAAAAGGCACCCGAGGACTTTCTTGCAGTCTTTGGTGGGATTCCTGCCACTGCCAACCCCAGGCTGAGGGCATCTGTGGAGAAAGGTGGTGAGGGTGGGGATATAGGCCACAGAGGGGCTGCTGCTGGGCACAGGAGGGGGACTGTGCCTTGGTTTGGGTGGACTGCATGACCCCCCTATGAAAATGCCATAAACTTTCACAGCAATGCATAAATACTTGTACATGACTGAACTGTTCCCATGACAATAGGCCTCTGCAGCTTCAGCTTTCTAAACAATGCACTAGGTGATCTCAGTGGACCCTCACCAACACACACAGAGACAAGTATCAGAGTCCCCATTTTACAGATGGAGAAGGTGAGGTCCCTTCTCACCTCCAGTTCAAGAGCAGGCAGGCCTTGTGCACCCCTCTACCCCGCCTGCCTGGTGAGTCTCAGCTCTCCTTCCAGGGAGGCTTTGACAACAGGTGGCTCAGCAAATGTTTGGTTTGGGTTTCCGGGATTACCAACAAGAGGCCTCTGTGTTCACCTCACAGACACATACAAGCCCCAGGGCACTGCACTGACACTCAGTGTGGGAGGTGCCTGAGAACAGAGGTCCCCATTGTGAGGGGAGGCGGCTAGCGGGAAGGCTGTGAGGCAGATGCTGGGATGCTGCCCGGGTTCCAGGAATACTGTGCATGCATGTCCAAGCCTGGGATGGATGGGGAAGGCAGGTCTGGCAGGAGAGAGTAAGGGCTTTGATCCTCTAATTTGTGACTCCTCAGAGGAAACATGGACATGATGACCGGGTGCAAAGACCCCCCCCTCCAAGGGCTGCTGCTTGGCTACCGGAAATTGAAGGACAAAAGCTGGTTAAAATGATGAAATAACCCAAATACAGAAGCTTCTACTAGCCACAGCAAGTCATCTTTACCGTCAGAACTCATTTTACAGATAAGAAATGGAAGTCTGACAAAAGAACTGACTTGCCCCAAATCTACAGCTAGACTTGAACTTAGACTTGAATCTTAAGAGGCCCCCACCTAGTTCAGCATAAATCCCATCTACAGTGGGATACATTTTCACAAACAGGAGTAGCAACAGTGACGCATCTACTGAGCACTCACTGTGCCCCCATTCCTGGTGCCTAGTACCACTCCCACCTTACAGATCATTCTGCAAACAAGTGGCAGCACAGGGCTTTAAATCCAGACTCCCTTGGCCCCAGCACCTGAGTGGGTTCCTGAGTTCTGGGAAAGGGTCACCTGTCAGGCATACCTGGGACCTATACACATTGAATGCACTGTGTCTCGTGACACTTTCACCTGCAGAAACCCACAGAACTTATTTAGAATCCTAGAGCCTGGGAGAGTGACTTTCCCCGCATCTGTAAACCTGAGGACCTGTATGGAGCAGGCTGGGCATTGGTGGAAATGAGTTTCCTTGTCCATGAGACCCCAAAGCCCCAGCCCAGCTTTATGTTTCTGTTCATGCTCACTGCCGATGGAAGCGGGCAGGCAAGGAGACAGGAGCGGACAAGCTAGGTGCTGGCCACAAACATAGCTCCCACAGGGCTCCTGCCACACACTGGCTCACCAGTCATCCCACCCCGAGGGTGGCATCTGGATTTACGGCCCATCCTCAGACAGGGACACACTCCCGGCTTCTCACCTAGCAGTTTAGACCAGAGGTGGCAACCATCGCGGTCAACAGCTGCTCAGAAACACTGCCCCCTCAGTCTCCTCTGCCTCATGTGGACAGGAGTCAGGCAGGCAGCATAGAAGAATGATAAGAAAACAAACCATTCCCACGCAAGAGGCCACATAATTATCTGGGTATTCCAGTGCCCCTGACAGAATTTGGGGTTGGTTTTCCTGAAACCTGATTTCTTCAATAATTTAGCAAATATCTGAGTGCTTGTGATATGCTAGGCACAGATCTAGATGGGGACCCAGGTGTGAATAAGATGGGCAGGCTCTCTGCCTTCATGGAGCTTGAAAATCTCCATCTACACAAAGATCTCTGACTTGCCAAACAGAAGCACAAAGATGTTCTATCAAATCTTTTGATTTTTTTCCACTTAGGAGACAAAAGCATTCCAAGGAACTGGTCTATCACTATAATTAGTAGATGAACCAAAGCTGTTAAACACTGATTTTTTCTTCTTTTCTTTCTTTTTTTTTTTAGGTTACTAAAAGAATTAATTCATACATCAAATAGAAAAGCCAACTGGAAAAACCTGTCCCTCAGTAACATATTAGCTAAAGGAGGCAAGGGATCCCAGTTCTGTCATTGAACCCCCCCCCCCCTTTCTGGGCAGACCTGCTGTTCACACGTGTTAAACATTAATTACAACTGTTACTCATTACATAGTAAAAAGCTGCGGGTACAAACATAATTGTTAATTTCCTCACAGGCCCAAGGCATTCTGGGAGGCTATGCAGGGGACAGGAAGCATCATGGGAGCCCGAGGACGCCAGTTGTGAGGAGGTGGCATTTAGCTGGGTCTGACAGATGGCAGCCAGGTTTAAGCTTCTCTGAGGACCCCTCTGCAAAGGCTGGGCCTGTTTATTCTAAGCACAGAGGATGAGTCATGGCTTAGAGGAAATACAAATGTGGAATAATGTCAGTACACATAGTGGGGGCCTTAGCAGCTTCGTGTCTGCATTTGAGGAGGACAGTGACAGGTTATGAGGGCAACATGGAGCAGGTGCAAATGCTTCTGCCTCAGCCAAGACCCAAGCCACCCTTACACTAGAACAAAGTGATGGGAACTGACCCTTTCCACACTCAGTGTAGCAGTGGAAAGAGCTTTATAGTCAGACTGACCCAAGTTCACTGCTGTGTGACTGAGTGAAAGCTGCTCGCCTTCTCTCAGCCTTGGAATTGTCATCTGTGTGATGACAACAAAGCAACTCTCAGCCTTCCAGGGCTTTCCAGGGTTAACCCATGCCAGGTTCCCAGTTATTGCTCAATAATGTTAATTTCCTGTCCCCCCTTCCAATAGTATTATTTTAAATTAGCCAACAGAGCTTGCTCAGACATGATTCACGATTGTTTAGGAAACAGACATACCTGGGACCTTTCCCTTTCTCTGTCCTTCAGCTTCACTTGATGAGTCTTTGAAGGTGTTAAAACTCAAGAAGGAGACTGGCTACGGGGTGGACACCATACCAACAGCGTCCACAAGCTGACTGACAAGTGTGTATCCAGCTGCTCCAGAACAAACCAAAGTACACCAGTATAGGATGCAGGAGGAGCACAGAGAAGGGCCCCAACCTGGGATGAGGGTAGGGAAGGAACTGGTCATGTCACAGAAGGCTTCCTGGAGGAGGTGACATCCTCTTTCTACCCTCACCCAAGAGCTAATATATAGCACAATACCCAGTAAGCTCTAGATTCTCTAGAATCCCCAGACCAGCAGCATCAGCACCACCTGGGACTTGTTAGAAATGCACATTTTCATGCCTCAGGCCTGGATCCCCCTGCATCAAGCACTCTGGGGTGGGACCCAGCAATCTGTTTAACACTCCCTCTAGTTAGAGACGGCTCTAGGCACCCCAACCAATCCACACACCTGGCAGAACCAGAACAGGGAGGGGGGCAAAAGGGAGGAGGTGGGAACCCACTCTCAAATAGGGAACCCACGGCCCAATCCTCAAGCAAGACTGAATAAAGAACAGGAAAACTGGGAGACTCATGGTTAGAGCTGCTGCAGGAATTAGGGTATAGGATTTCCTACAGAAATGTCGCTCTCTACACCGCCCCTGCATCTCACTACCAGGCATAACTGGGAATAAGCTCTGCAAATGGGTCCTGTGGGGCCACTAAGTACCTTTTTATGCAGAACTGATTTTATATTAAATTTAATTTAATATAGCAAGCCCTCCCTGAACACCAATAACAATTCTTATATGCATGACCCTTTAGGGCTTACAATGCATTTTTATCCAGATCTTTGATTTAATTGATCATCACAGAGGTCCAGTGTGATTAAAAGTTGTGATAACCCAGTTTACAGATGGGTAAACTAAGGCTCAGGGAGACTGAACAGCCTGCCTGAGGTCCCGAAACTGGTGAATGATGGAGTTGGTGTGTGAATTTGGGATTATTTGCTGCCCCACCAGTCCTGCCATGCTAGACACCGTTCTGCACTTCCTAGGGCTGAGAAATCCCCCAAACAGCTAGTGGGGAAGACAGACAAGGACTTCAAATGACTATGCTATGTACCGTCCGAGTCATATGTCTGTCAGAAATGAAATGACATGACTTTGTTTCATAAGAAAGTATTGAAGGGCCGGGCATGGTGGCTCACACCTATAATCCTAGCACTCTGGGAGGCGGAGGCAAGTGGATTGCTTGAGCTTAGGAGTTCGAGACCAACCTGAGCAAAAGCGAGACCCCATCTCTACTAAAAATAGAAAAGCTGAGGCAAGAGGATTGCTTGAGCCTTAGTTGGAGGTTGCTGTGAGTTATGACACCACAACACTCTATCCAGGGTGACAGCTTGAGACTCCATCTCAAAAAAAAAAGTAAGTAATGAAGGGGCCCTTCATACCCCTGTCCCCAGCTGTCTGGCTCCTGGAATTAAGTGCTCTGATTACTGTCTTCTCAGCTACAGTTGCAAAATATTAAAGACACAGCTATTAGCTCTATTCACTGGGTTAAAGGAAACACCAATCTCTCCTCCACATGTGGCTCCCTGGTCCTGCCATGAGGTTCTCCAGTAGCATCTTTCACCTCTCTTGGTCCCTGTTTCTCCAGAAGGACAGAGGGAGTAGGAGTCAAGGGTATGCGGCCCCCTCTTGTGTGCACGGCAGCTGAGGATGACTGATCTGTGGGAAGGTGCCTTCATCCCTGGCTAGGATGAAGCTCCAGAGCCTGGTCTCCTGCAGAATTCTTGGTGGAACCAGTCCAGGTGGGAACTCATGGGTGAGTAAGGCAAGATACCAGTGGGAGATGAAGGGATACGATGCTGCCTGTGGGTGTGCAGGGCGAGAGCTCCACCCGCACTCACGCACATTTGACACAGACACCTGGCCGGGGTAGGGCGTGGGCTCTGGAGTCGGACCCCACAGGTTTGCAACCTGGCTCTGCTGCTGACCAGCTGTGGGCCACTGGCCCTTCTTCTCTTTGGATCTCAGTTTCCTTATCTGTGAAAGGAGGAAACTAGCCTCCCAGAGGAGGGTCGTGAGGAATATAGGAGACAATGCCCTCCAAAAGTCCGCAGTAAGTCCAAGGACCCAGCATTCCTGCTCCGGTACTCAGTAAGGAGGACCCAGCATTTCCTGATACAGTACTCAGTAAGGACCCAGCACTTCCTGCTCCGGTACTCAGTAAGGAGGACCCAGCATTTCCTGATACAGTACTCAGTAAGGACCCAGCACTTCCTGCTCTGGTACTCAGTAAGGAGGACCCAGCATTTCCTGATACAGTACTCAGTAAGGACCCAGCACTTCCTGCTCTGATACTCAGTAAGGAGAACCCAGCATTTCCTGATACAGTACTCATTAAACCTCATTCTCCAGGGGGTGCGGGGGGGTGGTGGTGTCGGGGGCTGGTGGCCTCATTTTCCAGGTGAGGAAACTGAGGCTCACAGGACAAGTTCAATCCTTAGTCCTTACACTGGCCCTTCAGGGAAGACATCAAATCCGTGCCAGCACCACCCAGGTCGGTTTCCTCCCTACATGGCCATTTTCTGTGCAGGCTCCACTTGTCCATCTCACCATCTGTGCCACAAAGCCCAGGAGCTAATCAGATTTGCCATGCCCACCTGTAACCCCCCTCAAGATGGTGTGGCATCATCTGAGGCTCCTTGTCCCCTTCCCTACGCTGTGCAGGGAGTACCACACAGGCCTTATCTGGGCCCAGAGCTCCACCTGGGGGAGGGTGTGTGTGGAGGGGACAGGGTAGGAAAGCCATTTCTAGACCCACTGGCTTCAAAACTTGTTGCTATAAAGATCCCTGGGGGCAGTGTCCAGCCAGCCGAGGAAAGCAGGTGTCTCTTCCAGGTGGGAAGGGGCTGACAGCTTGCTGTGGCTACTCCAGTGGTAAAACCAGACTATGCATCTGTCCTGAGGACTGGGGTCTGACCAGTGGGTGGGGTTTGGTTTCCTGGAGGGGGATCAGGCAATGGATATTCAGGACTCTTTGGGCAGCTTATTCTGGCATTTCTCTCTTTTTTTTTTTTTTTGGGAGGGGGCCGGGGCTGGGTTTGAACACACCACCTCTGGTATATGGGGCTGGTGCCCTACTCCTTTGGGCCACAAGCACCGTTCTCTCTCTCTTTTTTTTTTGCAGTTTTTGGCTAGGGCTGGGGCCCTACTCCTTTGAGCCACAGGCACCAACCCCCCCCCCTCTTTTTTTTTTTTTGAGACAAAGTCTCACTGTGTCACCCTCGGTAGAGTGCCAGGGCATCATAGCTCACAGCAACCTCGAACTCTTAGGCTCAAGCAATTCTCTTGCCTTAGCCTTACAAGTAGGTGCCCACCATAACACCCAGCTATTTTTAGAGACAGGGTCTCGCTCTTGCTCAGGCTGGTCTTGAACCTGTGAACTCAGGCAATCCACCTGCCTTGGCTTCCCAGAGAGATAGGATTACAGGCATGAGCTAGCCGGCCCCGCCATCTTCTGGCATTTCTCACTACTAACCTCCCAAATCCAGAATTAATGCTGCCTACAGAATTCTGAGAGAAAGGAAGACTTTGGTTCTCAAGAAGCTGGGACCACCTCGCACCCTGCAATAGCTGTTTTCACAATAACTGGGAGGTGATAATCAAGACTTCCCGAGCCTGCAGCCCCCAGCCTGACAAGATGGGAAGGGACTGACTTCTGTAAACGCTGACAGAGACCAGGTGTGGGGCTCATGCTTGCAGTCCTAGCACTTTCGGAGGTTAAGGCAGGAGGATGGCTTGAGCCCAGGAGTTTGAGGTTGCTGTGAGTTAGGCTGGCAGCACAGCACTCTAGCCTGGGCAACAGAGTGCAATTCTGTCTCCAAACAAACAAACAAGCAAACAAAACAAACGCTGGTTGTTGCCAAAAAACATAACACAGGATAGCACTCTGCCTCATCCGTGGAGCAAGCTAACTCAGCGACTCCCTTTCCCCATCTCTGACCAGCACGCTGGGGTTCTGAAGCACGGACGCAGCCCTGGAGCCGACCATAGACCAGGACACGTCCTCCGTCATCAGCCCTGCTCCACTGAAGTGTTTGCTTGCAAACCGTGAGTGCTGGGAAGCTCATCACACACACTCAGCTCTAACTGAAGTTCTTGCCACGCTCCTGGGCCCTGTACCAGAGACTCCCTCTCGTCAAGCCCAGCTCTGCTCATGGGAGGTCCCCCTCTCCCCACACCCCTGAAGAATTTGAAAGCAGTGACCCAGCACCCAGCCTGTGGAATCAGCACATGTAAGAGGTGAAAGAAGAGGGAGGGTATTGCCTCCAACTTCATCCCACACAGCCCTTCCCCAGCGGAGGATCGTACGCCCCAGGCTTCCAGGACTCCCACACGGCGCTCCTGAAAACTGAGGAAAACCGCATGAGGCATTTCCAACAGGTATTGCAACAAGCATGGGGCCCAGCCACGCACTGCCCTACTCCCTGGCCACAGCGGTGACTCGTAGAGCCTGAATGCATACCCTTGCACACTCCCAACACTGACTCCGGTGGGAAACTTCGCCTTCATTCCTGAGGAGCCACACTTCTAAGTTTACAAATGGGGCTGTGATGACACTTCAGCAATCCCATCGGTCTGCTTAGACTTGCCCTCAGTACTGAAGGGCGGCCCATCTACTTCTCACTCCACTTCTATTGAGGGTGGGAAACAGCAAGGGCGTTTTTCATTCACAGCCATGGGGAGGGAAAGGCTGGTGCCCACTGTACCCCTTTAGCCTGAGTGGGACAGCCTCCTCCTCTTCCTTCTATGGCCCAGGAACCAGAACTCAGCCAAGAACTAAGCAGGATCCACTCTGGAGCAGGACACACATAGCTAAGTGACAGGATGAGACACACGTGGACAAGGTTTTGCTTCTGTCTTCTATCAAGAACCTAAGTCAGACTGATAATGACATCTGTGACAGCAACTCAGTGACACAAACCAAAGCCAAAAGGGACAGCTGAGGGCTCAGAAACTTATTCTGAGATAGTTTTCTGTTAGACTTTATGATTATTTGGACCATTAAACTTACAGAAATTCTGAAACCACCTTTGGGCAGAAATGGGCAAGTTCTGGCCTGAGAGCCTCTGAAAAGATGATGTCCTGTAGGGTAAGTGCTTCTCATTTTAATAAATACACAAACCACCCAAGGATCTTGTTAAAACAGGTTCTGACTCCATGGGTCTGGGACGGGACCTGCGACCTTGTGTTTCTAACCAGTTCCCAGGTGAAGCCAAGCTGCTGGCCTAGGGACCACACTTTGATCAGCAAGATGCCAGACTAGACTAGAGCATCGAAGGTAACAACAGCTCTTGAGTGACCTACAGGTGTCCAAGAGAGGGCGAGGCCCCACGCCTGCCTGCAGGGCTATGCTGTGCCATGGGCCCTGTCTGGGGAGGTTGCCCCTGTGAGTCTCTCCAACCCTTTAATCAAATTGGAGTTAGCAAAGAACAAGATCGTGGATGGTACTAGCTCCTCCCACACCTGGAGGAGCACAGCCCCTGATCAGAATGCCCAGGGGACAATTCTTGGGTGAAGGGAGGGCGTAAACACACAGGAGAGACCTGGGGTTACCATTCTTGTCTTTGGAGGACTTCTGTGTGTGGCCCTCACCACCAGGTGCCAACAGGTTTCCCTACCCAACTGTGAGCTCTTCGAGGACAGCCTGTCTGATAACAGGGCAGCCTATGTCTCTCAGAGACACAGAGATGTGATCAGACAGGCTGTCCTTGAGGAGCTCACAGTTGGGCAGGGAAACGAGGGCCTCAGTACTTCCAGAACTAACTGTGACATGACAAGAGAAATGTTTCACCAGTGACAGGAAACACAGCAGGCCCACAGAGGCAGCAAGGAAGTCTGTAGGGCACATGACTCCATGTGCCAAGGAGGATTCCTAGAGAAGGCAACGACTGAGCAGGTTTCAAGGGAGGTATAGGATTCTTCCAGATAAGATAAGGCAGGGGAAGAGCATTTTAGGAAGAAAAATGGGGTTTTTCATAAAGCATGCTACGTCCAAGGAATGTGAGCAGTGTGTGCTGGAACAGCTGGGATGGTAATTATTGAGGGGCCCAGGAAGGGAGCAGGGCAGAGGCCTCCCTGTTGGGGGCAAGAAAGGGAGGAAGGGTCTACTAGAGTACGAAGAAAGAAGAGATTTAAGGCAAAGTGAATTTTAAGCAAATCAAACACTCTCCCTTTATGAACTTTATTGTGGTAAGAATTAAATTAGTTACTCAATCTCTTTTTACATGCCTCAACTCCTAGACACATATAAACCTTTTGGCATCTGGCTTTTTACCTCTCAACATTAAGGATAAGCGTTTCTCTGGATTGTTATAAACTTTAAACATTACGTTTTAGTGGCTACATAATATCTTACCACAAGGATACATAAAAATCCATTTATCCAGTCCCTGTTGCTGGGCATTCAGTGGCTCTCAATTGTTCATGATTATTAAACGATGTCTTTTCTGAATTTCTGATCATAGCTTTGGCACAGTCTCAGGAGTGGGATTAGCATCAGAGGGTGTAGGGCCATGCTCATGACTTGTGACTCGTGGCCAGACTGCCTTCCCCACAAGGGCCATGGGAGAGGAGTTTGGGTCCAGTAATGAATACTCAGATTCTAGGAAAAAACTCGTAGGGAAGGGAGGAAGGGAGCACCTGAGTCACTCAAGAGCTCCTGGCCGAGGCTGGGGAGAGTTCTGTGGGAGGGGCTGAGTAAGGATGGGGCCCTTGCCTGCGCCCTGCGAGTGGCTCCCACTGAAGTGGGACAGGGGACAGTGCCCTGTAGCCATGTAGGTCTTGCTCAGCCCACAGGAACAGGTGGGACTGCCAGGTTCCATCAGGTGCAGTCTGCAGAGTCTGCAGAGTCTTTCTCTTATTCTCTAAGAAAGTTCCTTCTCAAACCTGAACTCTTGGCTTCAGTGAGCTGGCCCATCATCAGCAGGACCAAGGCAGCCAGACAAAGAACACTTTGGGCAACTGGGAAGACTGCGCCCAGACCCCGGAAGCCAGGCCCAGGATTTCTCCTTGGCTTGGCCTCCTTCCCCTTTGGGGTTCAAATCCTCTTTGAGTGGTGGTGCTGTACTAGGAAAAAGGACGGCCCAAGTGGATCATGTAACAAAGCTGCGTGACTGGTGCTGAGCACAGCCTGGGACTGCTGGACGTACTCCCTTCGTTCAAGGAGCGTGCAGGGCCACGGGCTGCTTACCTGCCAGGGCTGGGATGGTGACCCGGTTCCACTCCCACGGCTGGTCGTACTCATCCGCGGGCCTGTCATCGTCCTGGGGCAGCTTGCTCTCCCGCAGTCGGGGGCTGACAGCGTTCTCCGAGTCCGAGTCGACACTTTGGCCTTCGGGTTCATAAGGGGTGTCGTATAACTGGATACCTTTATGCTGCGACCGGACACTTTCCTGCCTCTGAAATTCTGCAGGCACAAAGAGGAAGGAAGCAGAGATGTAAGGGGTGTGCCACCTGCACTTCCCCGCTTGGATCCCCACCAGGGGACACCCCTGAACTCAGAGCTGCCAGCCTGGAGGTGAGGAGGACGTACAGACAGGCCTCTTTCTGTGCTTCACAGCCTGCCACCCCCTGAAGGCACTGGGCAAGGCATTCATTCACGTATCACAGGCTTGTGGACCTAATCACAAAAGGTTCTCAACTCAGTCCACTTGTGGATCTGTCTCAAAAAGCAGAGCAGGGCCCAGGCATGAACACCATGTTCTAAGTGTGTCCTGACACCTGCCTAGAAAAAAATGCAGAGCTCTCGCCCCTCCACGTGATAGAAGAGTGGGACTCTCCCCACCTTCTCTGGGCTGTACAATGAGAAGATTGGGTCAAATGGTCCCCAAGTTCCTGCCCAGCTCACATGTTCAAAGAGCCTCCCCCAGTGGATCTGAGGCCATCAATTTCTCCCCTATGAAGCCTGGGTGGTCCCCTCCCTTCACATCTACCTCCCCAGAGCTTTTCTGTCTTCCAACCAGGCCGAACACGCAGGGATTCCAGAGATGTTATGCTTACTAAGGCTTAGCTCTGGTGCACGCCGAGGGGTAACCTGCCTGTCTGCCTGTCTAGATGAGGTCTCAGACAGGAGATGTGCATTTTAGCTGCTGCTGCTTCCAGGGAGGCCAGCGGGGGCTGCACAGAGGGATGCTAGAATGATAACATCAGTGCTTCCCGGTCAAACAGGGAAACCCGACGTGCTGTTTGATCATCGACACCCACTGTGTATAAGGCCGGAGCCAGGAATGAGGGACGGCTCACTGTGGGGGCGGCTGTCAGGAGGCCCACTGTTCCCAGGAGACATGAAGTGCCATAGTGCAGTGGCAAAGGGGGCTCCGTGCAGGGCCTGGGAAGGGCAGGGCAGGAGGGAAGAGAGCTGGCATTTGAACCGACAGCTCTGACTAGTGAAACAGGAGGGAGTGGCATTCCCTGTGGTAGGACCAGGGCATGCCAAGGCAGTCTGGCTGGAAAGAACATGCTTGACACCTACTTTTTTTTTGTGATAAAATATATGTAATAGCATCCAGCATTTTAGCCACTGTTAAGTGTACGATTCAGCGGCCTTAGGTACATCCACTTTGCTGGCAACCACTGCCACCATCCATCTCTAGAAGGGCGCCATCCTCCTAAACCAGAACTCTGTACCCATAAAACACTATCCCCCTCTCCCAGGCCTCGCAACCACTGTTCTCCTGATGTCACTGTGACTCTGACAGCTCATGGGACCATTTGGTGCCTGTCCTGTGACAGGCTTATGTCACTTAGCATAATGTTTTCAAGGTTCTCCCACACTGCAGCATGTATCAGAATTTCACGTGTTTGAAAGGCGGAGTAATATTACATCGGGCAGAGAATGTGCCCAACAAGTTGTGTAGCCTTCATTTGTTGTTTGTATATTCACTGTCCACTCTGGCTGGGGCAGTAGGTCTACAGAAGGGAGATATGATGCAAAACAGGGAGGGCCGTGGGAGGAACTGTTTCAATGTCCCCTTGAGGCCTTCCCTCCATCAGACTTCTGACAGCACAGAGGAAGGGCAGAAACCCACGGAGTCACTGCCCCAGAGTGCAGCCGATGGTGTGCACACCAATGATGCCGGCCCTCCCGAGCCAGAGCATCGCTTTCAGACTGGGCTTCATGATGAAAGGGCAGCTCACAGGAGCGACAAAAATTCTAACCCGCACACACACCCTAATAAAACAGAAGCCAAGGACATCGCATCAGAGATTTTTAGGGTTTACATTAATTAACTTTATGCTAATATTTCCTAAACTTCATTTAGTCACAAAGTGATTTCATATTGGCTGTTTTTGACTACCACCTGGGTTGTTAACAATTTACCAGTTTAGAATTCACCATTTATGTTGCCTTACTTTTTAGATTAAGTAAGTTCACTTAAAGGGGGAATTTTGTATCATTACCCCACAAGTCATTACCCTCTGCCAAAAACAGATGCTAAAAATAGAATGAGTGGGCTCGGCGGCTAGGGCACAAGTCACATACACCTGAGCTGGCAGGTTCAAATTCAGCCCAGCCCTGCCAAACGAAGACAACCAAAAAAAAAAAAAAAAAAAAAAAAGCTGGGTGTTATGGCGGGCACCTGTAGTCCCAGCTACTCGGGAGGCTGAGGCAAGAGAATTGCCTAAGCCCAAGAGTTGGAGGTTGCTGTGAGCTGTGACGCCAGAACACTCAACCCCAGGGCAACTGAGTGAGACTCTGTCTCAAAAAAAAAAAAGAATGGGAACCCCACCAAGTAGGTAGGCACCACGGCCTGCTGGGAGGCTGAGGTGGGACTTCCTTGTCCCCCACCTCAATGCTCTATAGGAGAGTGCAAGTGAGTGCAAGCAGCAAATGGACACTTCTGTGGCAAATAATAATAATTTTCTCTCTCTAGAGAGAATAAAACTCTTCTCATTACGTGGTTCTCAGGACATCTAAACAAACATCTCTCATGAGATAGTATCTTACACTCTGGCAAAACATGGTTTTTATTGGTCCCACAAATAAACTGGGATCATTTATTAGACTTGAGAATGGTGCTTCCCTTTTTACAAGAGAAAGAGGAAAAGGAAAAGAAAGAGTTAGAATGGTAGAACTTGGTCACTTTAAGGTGAAGATCAACTATAAAGTACTGTGGATAACTTTGCAAATCCATAAATCAACCAAACCATTTGATCTGTTACATCCTGCTTTGTAGGGTCCTCGTCATCTAAATTATTTTCCCTCAGTTCTCTTTTATATTATTTCTTCTAAAATTTTTTTTTTTTTTTTTGAGACGGAGTCTTATTATGTCACCCTCAGTACAGTCCACGGTGTCACAGGTCACAGCAACCTCCAACTCTTGGGCTTAAGTGATTCTCTTGCCTCAGCCTCCCCAGTAGCTGGGACTATAGGCACCTGCCAGAATGCCCAGCTATTTTTTGTTATTGTTGTTGCAGTTGTCATTGTTGTTTAGCTGGCCTGGGCCATGTTTTAACCCACCACCCTTGGTGTATGTGGCTGGCACCCTACTCACTGAGCTATGGGCACCACTCTACTTTTGAAATTATTTTTTTCCCCAGTGGTCAGACAGAATTTATTTATAGAAAAGAATACAGAAAACACTAAAGCTCCTGGTAGAGAGAGAGAAAGAACTCAAGTGGGGAGAGAAAAGCTCTCTCTGTTTCTCTCCTGGTCTTTCCCCGTCTCCCTGTTTAGGCTTTTAGTCTCAGGGTATATATAGGTGTATGGGTTCCTTGGCCAGGAAACAAATGAACACAGTCCCTTCCCCGCACGGGGGTGGGGGGGGGTGGGGGCAGGGTGCATGAATGTATCAATGAACAAACACAGTCCCTTCTGCCAGGGCAAAGTGAATGAATGTATCAATGAATGGACACAGTTCATTCATGGAATTGAGACCTAGGAAATTCACATGAAATTGACCTAGGCATAGGAAATGGGGATTCCACATTTAGTCCTAAGTGTAAAGTGAAGGAGACACCAAGGCACAGGTGTCTCCT
>CAUYON010031490.1:0-12111 GCA_963573935.1 Arctocebus calabarensis
AATAACTGAGAAAATGCCAGGAAGGCTATGTTAATCAGTTTGATGAAAATAGTTCAGATTGTATATGAAACCAGCACATTGTACCCCTTGATTGCACTATTGTACACAGCTATGATTTAATAATAAAGACAATAAAAAATATGAGTTACTGATAGTCTCTGGAGATCATCAGTACAAACCACTTTTTAATCTTGCCATTGTTCCTACCCTGCATTATCCTGCTCCTTCCCTTTAGTACCAGTAGATAATTTTATTGCTTTATTTTACTCTCTTGATTCTCACTCTATGCCACTAGTTCTTCTTTCAGTGTCTCAATCTTAGAACACTTTCTTGGCAGTGGGTCTCAAATGTCAAGATATGAATGGTTGGTTGCCCATAGTATTTTTGGAATAAAAAGATCTGCTCTTAAGGACCATTGATGTTAAGTCATTTTTATCTTGTAGTTTCAGCAATCTCTCACTGAATATACCAAAAGTATGGTCCTCTCCCTTAAAGTAATTTCATTTATTGCTATTCCATAAGAAACAAAAGAAAAGAAAAATAAAAGACAAGGGAGGGGAAGGCAGTGGAAGAGAAGAGAGAGGAAGGGGAGGGAAAGGAAGGGAGGAAAAAAGCTACAAAGCTATACTGGACTGTAGCCTTTGGAATTCTTCATTCTGTGCCTTTTAAAACAAGTACACATGCAGATTAAGTAGAAAGAAAACGAAAGAAAATGTATTAAATGTATTTCAGAGTTATCCCTTGATTTTAAAAATGTCTTGAGCCATAACTTCTGTTACTACAAGGAAGCAACCTTATTTTAGCAAAGTATATGCATAATTCTCCATCTGAATTCTGTATTAAATTAAGAAGATATGTGATATTCCCACAACAAAAGACTTTTCACATTTTGTAAGCAACCCATCCTCATTGTTTTTCATTATACTAATGATGTGGAAATAAATGAAAAACAAAAAATGTATTACCAATACAACAGGTGATTTATGTATTATTACATCATGAGACAACTTTCTCAATGAAAAAGAAATTGCCCTCTTTTAGTGATGAAGTTATTATGCCAAAGTGGTTATCAAAGTTATCAAATCTACCACAATTTACTGGCTAAACTGGAATGCAAACCCAGGTTTATCTGATTCTAAATATCATCAATCTAGCCCTACACACTGGCCATAGTGGGATCTGAAAGTAACAGGCGGAGTAGTAAGAACACCTCTCAAAGTGTAAAATTTTACACAAACACACATACCAAGTATAACTTATAGGGTACAAGGTGTCAATGAGAGAGGTGTTTGCTCTAGAGATCTCGCAGGTGATCAGGCATGGTGTCCAGAGGAGTCTGGACAAGGTGGCTAGGAAACCAAGCACAGAGAGCCCTGGTGATTTGGTGACAACATGAAAATCATTATAAAACATGCCTTGTGCTTGTCTATTTATAATGCTGTTTTAGCTTTTCTATACCGACCTTAATTACGAATGACTACAAGTCTGCCATCCTTATTTGCTATGTCAAAAAAGAAATGAGCTATGCACTCTACAGAATAAGGAAATAAAACTTGCCAGAAGGAGAAAATTGAAATCCTTTATATCTTTTTGCTTATGTAATTAAACATACTTTCTTTTTATAAAGTTTATTGATGGCAGATTGTGAAATTTTAGGAAACTGCTGGAAAAAGTTACACTGGCTTTGAACAGTCCCATTAGAAATTAATTGAAAATGATTTTTATATTTCTGGAAAATGATGAGGACATAAGATAATAAACAATAAGAGATTTAGGTTGCATGTAGGAAATCACCTTATTTTCTGTGTCACCTTCAGGAAAGTCATGCCATGTTTGAAAGCCTGTCCTTGTGAGTAGCAGTGGAACAGCCTATCAGAGCTCTTAGACTGAAAACACAGCTGGTTAAAGAATTTGTTCATGGCATGTAATTAGCTTGCCTGCTTCCTAAGTGAATCGTTTGGGTTCAAAACGATATCTTAATTTTTACTGGTTAAGTTTCATTTCATTTCACTTTGGGTGGGTTCATCATCACTGTGGCAAGCAGCACGCTGCATTTGTCACTAAGTTAGCATAGTAATTGTGACAACAAGACGCTGATGACGCATTTATACAGGCAGCATGTTGGCAAATGGTTCCCCCAAATCAGAATGGTACCCCAGCTTTTAGGAAAGTTTTTTTCTAAAATTGCTACATTAAGAAAAATTTGTTCAGGTCATTGAATTGTTGATGCTCTGTCAAGAGCTGAAATATGTTCTCTAATGCACTGTCTTTGATCTCTCTTTTGACTGTTTATCAAAGCTGATTACAGTTTGAATACACAAATCCCCTTCGCTTCAAAATCATCTAAAAATAATGGATAATAGAACATTGTTAAGTATTTTCTGTTATTACAATTCATCTTTATAATTGTAATATAGCTGTGGTGAGGTTTGGTAAGAGGGCATGTTTTTAAGTTGTGTTCCTTTGGAAGAATCAATCTCCTGTCACATTGGATTAAAGGGTTTTTTTCAGCCAAACTTGTTCATGCAGTAAGAGCTGTTTTGGTCACACCAAAAAGGAATCATAATGAACAAGTGAAAACCACTTTATTCTACTCAGCACAATTTAAGGGTTTGTGCTTTTAGAAAAGCCATCTATGTCTTCTTCATTGCATATAGTGTTGGAATGTGACAAAAATAGCAGCTAACTTGCTCATAATTATATATATATAAGACTATCTTTGAAAGTGATATATATATCACTTTCAAGACTATCTTTGAAAGTGGTATATATATCACTTTAAGAATTTTAAGATCTTCAAGTCCAAAATTTTCAAAGGATATTTATCTGTTAAGTCCTTACTAATTATTGGAGGTATATATATATTTTTATATGTTAACAAATTAATCTGTTTTCTAAAAGTCACACATCTAATTTTAGTGAACAAGATCAAGAATAAAATATAGATTTTGGCGTCTCATTCCACTAGACTATGTTTTTAAGTTTCATCAATCATTTACTTACATCTTCTAAAATAATCCAGAGATGTTTTCTTCCAATCACAGCTGTAATCTGTGTATTTTACAAAGAATAAAACAAAATAGACACCGAAGGGGAAAATATCTTTCCTGAAGCCAGGGCGCATTGTGGTACTTTTTTATTTTCCCTTAAACAAACTTCATGTGATTCTAGAACTGTTTCGGGAAGCAAGTCATTTTTTATGTTAGTCAACTCAGCAGATTTTTTTTAAGACAATATGCTCACGCTGGAGCCTTTGCAAAGTAAAATTATAGAATGTTTATTCTATTTTTTAATATGGATAACAATTGACCTGCTAGATTTTGTGAACAGTTTAAAGTACAGAAAGGAAACGGAAAGAAACTTTTTAAAAAAAAATCTCTGCTAACTGGTCAAATGATCCCTGTTAAATCCCAAAAATCCTGGCAAAAAGTGGCAGCATAACACTTGTATGACTTTGTAGATACTACACAGACCTGCAAGAAAACACCTTCCTTCTGTCGCTGTAAAACATGAACCAGCCCGAGCTACTGTGTTTTCAGTAATAATAGAGATACTGGCAGTTCTTAAGTGACCGTGGGTTTTGTTTCATGTACAGTTCCAATATTTTATAATCAATTTGCCCTGTTCCACTTTTCCTTCTGATTTCTTCACACAGCCACAAGTGAGACCCAAAGGGGACTGATGATAAAAAGACAACTACTTTCACTAGTTCCAGAATATTTTTAATCATTGTTTTGCCTTTTGGTTCTGTAGCTGAGATGTTTTCAAACTGTGCATCACTAACTACTAGTCCTTCCGTGAGTCCTGATGTCAATTTAGCAGATCACAACCAATGTTTTAAAATCTAATAGAATAGACAGAAAATATGGGACAGCATTGCTTGAAATAAGACTATCTTTGAAAGTTTCATGTCAAATATGTGTGTGAGGGGGATGGGAAGGGGTGGTGTAATACATGAATTCCTGGAATGCTTATTTGTCAAAAATTTGATGTCATTGTCATATGTCATACCTCCTTTTTTTTTTTTTTTTTTTTTTGTGGAGACAGAGTCTTACTTTATCACCCTGGATAGAATGCCATGGCATCACATAGCTCATAGCAACCTCCAATTCCTGAGCTTAGGCAATTCTCTTGCCTCAGCCTCCTGAGTAGCTGGGACTACAGGCTCTCGCCACGACGCCTGGCTATTTTTTTATTGCAGTTTGGCAGGGGGTGGTGCCAGCCCCATATGCCAAGGGTGGTTTGAATCCAGCACCCTCGGTATATGGGGCCGGCACCCTACCCATTAAGCCACAGGCGCCACCCATGTCATACCTTTTTTTATGTTAAGGAGTATGTTGTTATTTTAAGCAATTTGAAATATTGATCAAATCTCCTTCTGCAGTCTGATCTTTGGGTTTGTGTCAGATTGCCTATCTTTATCTTTAAACAAAAATAAAAGCAAAAAAATGGGTACATTATCACCTTCTCTCCTTTGAGAGCAGATTATGACCTGTTCGCCTGTGGTATAGTGTGGAGAATACGATTGAAATGAGTTAAAAATTCTTACCAGGCCCGAGGAACATTATTACATGACATTTCTGTTTAGTTTTTTGACTTGTTATTTGTACCTTTGCACCAACAATTATCTTCAGCTAACTGTTGTGTTGGCATTTGAATACTTTGCACATCTGATGTAAATATGAAATTATTGGGTTTTTTCAGGTTAATATAAACACTTTAAAGAAATATGTAGAATCCGACAATTTTGATTGGTTATATAATATATTGTCAGTATAATATGATTAATTTAAATAAAATTAAATGTAATCATTTTACTCATATCTGTGACATTCTCAGATTTGAAATAAACTTCTGGTTGGAGTGCATTAGAATAATAATAATTAAAGTTCTATATTATTTAGTGCATGTTTTGCTTTAGATAGTGTAACTACTTATCATTTATCTTATATACTTTTCTTGCATTTTCAGCTAAAATTGACCAAGAGTCAGAGGAGAATTCATTGACAGAGACCCATAAATGGTGAGGAATTTTTTTTTAATATATTTCTTTTAAAAACTGACTTGTAAAATGCTTACATCTCAGGGAAGCAATTACTAGTTCAATTTTTATTTTTAAGCATAAAATGAAAAGAAATCTAATAAAATGGTGTACCCCTCAGCTCTACAACAGATTTCTAAATTTTATGTTTGTGATTCTGGGTGATGTATCATTCTGTTAAGTACCGAATTGTTGGGACTAGTACAGCACCTTCTTTCAAATAGGATTTAGGGCTATGGAAATACAAGGAAGAAGAATAATAGCAAGAACCTTTTCTGAGTTTGGTTATAAAAACTGTAGAATTTCTATATTCAGGAGTGAAGTGTCTCTAGGAAGCCGTGAGCTTCCTTTGCATGCATCTTCCCTACCTGAATGGAGATTTGGAATCAAGGGTAACTGCAGAAAACTATCTCAGTACACCCCTGCTTCTCTACCTCAAGATCACTTTTCCCTTCTTTCTGTACAGTCAGAGTTCTCTAGAAAAGCAGAATCATTCAGACATACACCCACATAAACACATAGGCACACCTCTTCCTACTGTGCTTGCTTTACTGTGCTTTGTAGTTATCTGCATTTTTGGCAGATTGAAAGTTTATGGCAACCCTGCAAACAGCAAGTCTATCAGCACCATTTTCCCAACACTGTGTGCTCACCTTGTGGCTGGGTGTCACATTTTGGTAGCTTTTGCAGTATTTCAAATTTTTGAATTATTATTATAACTATTATGGTGATCTGTGATTAGTGATCTTTGATGTTACTATTGCATGAAAAAATAATTGTTTCAGGGAACCATGAACTGTCCACGTATAATATGACAAATTTGGTAAATGTGTGTGTTCTGACTGCTCAGCTGCTCCACTGGCAGCCATTGCACCATCCTCCCCCTCCCCCTTCTTGGACCTTGCTATTCTCTCAGGCATAACAGGGAAGCTGGCCTATGAATAACCCTTGTAGTACCCAAGTGTTCAGGTGGAATAAAGAGTCATGCATCTCTTAAGAGCTAGAAATAGTAGGCTTAGTGAGGAAAGATGGTGAAAACCATGAGAGGCTAAAAGGCCTCTTCTACCAAACAGTTATCTAAGCTGTGAATGCAAAGGTAAAATTATTGAAGGAAATTAAAAATGCTGCTTCAGTGAAAACACACATTATAAAACAAAACAGCCTTATTGGTGACATGGAGAAAGAGTGAGTGGTATGGATAGAAGATCCAAACAGCCACAACATTACGTTAAGCCAAAGCCTAATCAAGAGCAAAGTCCTAACTCTCTCCAACTCTGTGAAGGCTGAGAGAGGAGAGGAACCTGCACGAGAAAAGGGTGAAGATTGCTGAGGCGGATTCTGGAGGTTTCAGGAAAGAAGCTGTTTGCCTTATGTGAAAGTGGAAGGGGAGTGGCAAGCGCTGATGGAGAAGCTGCAGCAGGTGTCCAGAAGATCTCGTTAAAATCAGCGATGAAGGTGCCTGCACTAAACAACAGATTTTCAGTGTAGATGAAACATCCTTGTTTCAGAAACAGTTGCCATCTAGAATTTTCATAGCTAGAGGGGTGTCTTTCAATCTTAAGTCTGAAGGAAGTACCTGTCTTCAAAGCTGCAAAGAATAGGCTGACCATCTTTGTAGCAGCTAAAGCAACTTTAAGTTAAAGTGAATGCTCATTTACCATTCTAAAAATCTTAGAGCCCTTCAGAATTATGCTAAATCCACTGTGCATGAGCTCTAGAAAGGGAGCAACAAAGCCTGAATGGCAGCACACCTGTTTATAGCATGGTTTACTGAATATTTTAAGCCCACTGTTGAGACCTACTGCTCCAAAGAAAAATTCCTTTCAAAATAATATTGTTCTCTGATAGACAATGTACCTGATCAAGAGCTCCAGTAGAGACGTACAAGGAGATCAGTGTTGTTTTTGTGTCTGTTAATATAATATGCATTCTGCAGCCCACACAAGTCTTCCTATTTAAGAAATATGTTTGATAAGGCAATACAATGATTCCTCTGATGGATCTGAGCGAAGTCATTTGAAAACTTCCAGAAAGGATTCACCATTCTAGATTCCATTATGGACATTCATGATGCATGAGATAAGATCAAAATGTCTTCATTAAGAAGAGTTTGTAAGAAGCTGATTCTAACCCTCCTGGAATGATGTCGAGAGGTTCCAGACTTCAGTGGAGGAAGTAACTGTGGATGTGGCAGAAATAGCAAGAGAAGCAGAATTAGAAGTGGAGACTGAAGATGTGACTGAATTGCTACAATCTCATGATAAAAATTGAACAGATAAGGAGTTGCTTTTATGGAATAGCAAAGAAAGTGGTTTCTCGAGATAGAATTTCCTCATGGTGAAGATGTCCTCAAAGGATTTAGAATACTACATAAACTTACTTGATAAAACATTGGAAGAGTTGAGAGGAGTGACTCAAATTTTGAAAGGAGTTCTGTGGATAAAATGCCTTCAAGTAACATCTCATGGTACAGAGAAACGTTTTGTGAAAGGCGGAGTCAATCTATGCAGCAAATTCCACTGTTGTCTTATTTTAAGAATTGCCACAGCCAGCCCAATATTGAGCAATCACCACCCTGGCACCATCCTGATTAATCAGCAGCCATCAACATCAAAAAATTATGACCCTCTGAAGATTCCAATGATTTTTCCCTTTTTTTAAGCAACTAAGTATTTGCTAAAGTATGTACTTTGTATTTTGGACATAATGCAACTGCCTGCTTAATAGACTACATTATAGTGTCTCTACTTTTATATGTTAAGAATCAAAAAAAAATGCATGTGACTCCCCTTATTACAATATTTCCTTTATTGAGGTGGTCTAGAACCTAACTTGCAATATTAGCTGGGTTGTGTGTATATATAAAAAGAGATAGAGATTATTTTAATGAATTAGCTGATGTGATTGTACAGTTTGCAAGTCTAAAATTAGGAGGGTAGGCTGGCAATTCAGGTAGGAGTTGAGGTTGCAATCCTGAGTTTGAAAGAAGCCTGTGGACAGAATTCCTTCCTCATCAGAAACCTCAGTCTTTTTTTTTTTTTTTTTTTTGAGACCGAATCTCATTATGTTGCCCTCGGTAGAGTGCCATGGCATCACATTTCACAGCATCCTCAAACTCTGGACCTTAAGCCATTCTCTTGCCTCAGCCTCCCAAGTAGCTGGGACTATAGGTGCCCACCACAACAGCCAGCTATTTTTTTGTTGCAGTTGTCATTGTTGTTTAGCAGGCCAGCCTGGCTTAGAACCTGCCAGTCCTAGTATATGTGGCCAGTGCTAATAACCACTGACCTATGAGCGTAGAGCCAGAAACCTCAGTCTTAAGACCTTACAACTAATTGGATGAGTCCCAGCTTTGTTATAAAGGGAATCTGTTTTTCTCCAAGTCTACTGATTTAAATGTTAATCACTCTAAAAACTGCCTTCACTGCAACATCTAGAATGGCACCAAAATGGCACCATGACCTAAGTCGACACACAAAATTAAGTATAATGCTCTCTAAAAAGAAGTTTGATTACTCTTCAGGAAAATTGTTATTAAAGAAGTTCTCTGCCATTACTTTGGTAGGCAAAATTCTTTGTATTCTGTGAATAGTATTGTGTATTTAGTAGGTCTTGTATTGATATAAAATATTGCCCTGGGCAAATTGTTAAATAAAATTGTCAAGTTTCTATGAGAAGAAAAAACTGAAACCTTAAATTATAACAAACAGAAATTTCAATTTGTTGCATGAGAAAACTACTGACTAGTTACGAAATTGTTAGTAAAAAAGTTGTACTTTTTGTAATTAAACGATTAACTCAGATTTAAAAGTGAAAATAAGAATATGAATCCTATGAAATAGTTGACATTTTCCCAAATAAATAAGTTCCTATATCATTTTCTTAGCTGTCCTTTGTAACCCAAGAAATAATCAATAGGAATTCCGTGCCAGAAAGCAGTATAACTCCCATGCCATAGACTCTCACATATGACAGTGTTGTGGTGTGAGCAATGACCACCAAGATAATTTAAAAACCTCATTGGGAGTCTTTTTTGACCAGCTAGCCAGCTATCTCACTGAGTAAGGAGAGCAGCTTAGAATCGGGGTTTTTATAGGGTTGGCCGAGGTAAGCAAGCAAGCAATTCGTTATCATAACTGACCTTCACAGAAGCAGACTTTGCATTGGCGGTTAGCAAATAAGCATACATTTTTTCACAATACAAGCTCAGTGAGTTCTTGTCCCGTCTCCCCATTCTTCCCTCCATCTCCTTCCTCCTAGTCTAAAGGGGGGAGGGCCATGGTGGCCATTGCAACAGCTCTGTGACCTTAACCCCAACATAATAGTATCTACTTTGTAGGTGAGAATTAAATGAAGTAATAGCTGGAAGATGCTTAGTACTTAGTAAATGATCAATAAATGTTAATTGCTATATTGTTTTCACATTGTTTTATAATCAGGAATTTTTTTTAAGTTTGATGATAGAAATAGAAACTAGAGTTAGATTTCCTCCTCCAACCGTGCATTTGTTTTGTGTTTCTCACTATCTTGCTTTTTCTTGTTTTTTGGGGAGGGTTTTTTGCAGTTTTTTTTTTTTTTGACCAGGGCTGGGTTTGAACCCACCACCTCCAGCATATGGGGCCAGAGCCCTACTCCTTTGAGCCACAGGCGCTGCCCCAATTTGTTTTGTTTTGTTTTTTGCAGTTTCCTCCACGCCCCCCCCCCCCGCTATCTTCATTGAATCTAGTACTGGGCAGCTGAGCACAGTTAATTGGCATAGATTTTCATAACAGGTACCTGCATCAAAAACTGCTGGCACTTGGTTCCAAGGATTTACAACTTTTCTATCTGTGTCCTTGTCTCTGAATAAAGAAAAACAATGTCCACGTTGTAATGATCAGTTCAAAATAATTAAATGAGTTAAATATATATGTAGAGTACCAAACGTGTAGAGGTTTTCAGACTTTCCTTTCCTTACATTTTCCAAAATAACTGAGTATGGGAGACTGACTTCCAGGATGAACTTTCTTCCCAGCAACCAACCATTGAACTGGAGATAATTAAGAGAAACATTTAACATTTCTAGAAATTCTATAGTCGTACAACAAATAGAATCATTCATTCAAGAGAATCTATTAAACCTCAGTAAGAACAGTAAGCGTTTGTGCATGTGAGGTACAGTTCATTCCTGCAGGAGCTCTAATCTAGGCAGGTGTGACCCCGGAGATGGGGACTTGCACACTCCCATGCATCAAGGCTGAGCCTGTGGTTGCCCCAGTCATCAGGCTGCCTGCAAGCTCATCCCCCTGCCTCCAGCTGTGGAAGTTCTGCTCCAGACTAAATGAGCAGATAAGAAGGGGCTCCCATCCTCAACCAGGTCTCCATTTGTAGAGTGGAAGCTCTGTCCCAGGGGTAGCAGACCAAGAATACTAGGCCATCGTGATCTCACTCCTGCTGACTTTCAAAGGGAGTGTTCTAGGGAAGGAGAAGGAAGCCACCTCAACCTCTGCTTACAGACCAGGAATGCCACTCTGGAGAAATAGGTCAGTGCCTCAATCCTAGCTTTAGCCCTTGTGCATGTGTGCAGAAGTCCTTCCCAGAGGGCTGCAGCTCTGGCTCAGAAAATTGATTGTGTTTGGAACAGACCACAGGGAATTCCATACCTAAGAGTTTTGTCGAAAACAACAGAGGTCTTGGTGGAGAGCAGTTGTTAAGGTACTTGTAGGTAAACATATGGCCAAATCCCTGTGATACTGACAAACAAAATGGCTGAGCAATTAAAAGTGCAACAGAGAGACCAAGGGAAAAGATAACCAAGAAGGATCTGGATTGGTAGTTAGTTTTGGAGGCTGGGAAGACTATGCGCAAGTGTGTTAGGTCGTACCGGCACTAAGCCTCAGGCCAGGAGGTAGTGCGGACTTGGACACAGCCCTAAAGCTGGTAGGGACGCACCTAAATATGTGATAACTTCAGCACAGTCACTGCTGAACAAGGAATTGGGACAGACCTCTCAGGAAACCAGGCTTAAAAATAAAATCACATACATTCCTGCATATAGTCTATCTAATAGCCACAAAATAAGTATACCAGCACCAGCTGAATAAACTGCTTCTTCCAGGGGTGTGTGTGTAAGCTGGCTGTCTCCTCTCTGGCTTTTAAGAGAATGGGGAACTTTGACCAAGTTTCCAGAGTCCGGGTCTCCTTCCAAACTGTGAGACCATCTCATTCACAAAATGTGCTCTCTAACTATACAAATCTCATTAGGAGCCAAAGCCATGGTCCTTTACAAAGCTCCTCTTTGTGCATGAATTGCCCATATACCACCCCTCACTGCTACCACCAATAAATATTGAAATAGAACACATACGTGTGGGTGTACACACAAAGTCTCACTCCATTTATCTCCAAATACCTCTCTGGTCTCAGCAAGGCCCCAAGGAGAGGAGAGTCAGGGACATGTATTTAAGCATATATTATTCTAGCCTTTCATCTCTCATTTCCTTTTTATTATAGTTATTCTTATTATATCCTATATATCATATTATTGTAAACCACATGAAATCCATTCTGGAGGTAAAGATGGTATATGAAAAAAATGGATTCCACTTGGTCTGTGGATCATCTTCATCCTCTAGCCTTTCATCAGCCCATTAACTTAGAGACACGAAATACACAGGGAAGTTTCAGTTGTATGAATATCGCCTAATCCAAGGAATTTTCTGATAAGGTTCTGTTTTAATTTGAGTGGTGCTGTTACAGTGCAAGATGGTTTAGTTTTTATAACCTGTGACAAACTGGTGACAAAATTATGTGCTTTTATTTTTAGGAATGGCTGAGTCATTTACACATAATTGTGATAGCAGAACTGGGCTATCTGATGCCTTAAGGATTAGGGGAGGCTCGTATAGTGATTGAATAGCCTTTTCTGTACCAAAAGAGAAGTTTCCCAAAGCCTTTTTTTTTTTTTTATTGAATCATAGTTGTGTACATTAGTTCAACCATGGGGTACAGTGTGGGGGCTTCACATGCAATCTGAGATATTTTATCAACCTGATTGACATACCATTCATGATATTTTCTCGTTTACTATA
>CAUYON010031491.1:0-49745 GCA_963573935.1 Arctocebus calabarensis
GGCTGGTGCCCTACTCCTTTGAGCCATAGGCGCTGCCCAATTATGCAGCCTTTTAAAAGAACTAAAGAGATACAGAGACATCAAAAGACACAATTTACAAAATTAAGAGGAACTGAAAGTTATACAGCAATGGACGTAAGTCGAGACGATACGTGAAAACTCCAAGCGATACCCACACGTATAAATGTTATTTTTTTTTCCGGGCAAGAAGAACAGTACAGTGTAAATACTGCAGATTTTGGAGAGGTAAGAAGGAAAATTTTCCTGAGAAAAAGAAAATTCATTTTTCTTTTCAGGGCGGCTTGACTTTCCAAGACATGTTCCTATATAACTTGCATGTATTTTTTATTTCTAGGGGAAGGCAAATAAATCCAGTGGACAACCTAAGTCCTCATTTCAATTTCAGATTGATTCCGCGTAGCTGTGTCTACACGCACAGGCTCTGTTTGGAACTCGTTATTCAAGCCACTTGCTGCACGATGACTTCCGGTGGGAATGCCACTGCTTTCCACTTTCCGAGCTGCCCTTGGCGGAGACCAAGTGGGATGAAATGTGTAAAATGCAAAGAAGCAGGTGAGGGGGACCCTGAGCGCCCGGGGAAGTACTGTGTGGACTTGGCCGAGTTCCTGCACGTCTCTGAAACATTTTACATTTTTTTTCCAGGAAACATCAGGAAGAATAGGGTCCTTGCAAGGAATTAATGGTCTAAATATGTATATGCAAGGGTGGACAATTAACTTTGCTGCGATCTCATTCTAGAAAAGGTGCCCCATATGCCACTGCTGAAGATCACTGCAACCCCCAGATGGTCCAGGGTGGCTCTGTGAAGGGGGCCCTAGTGATATTCAGCAGTGAGGCAGGATCGCGTTTTCTAGGACTAGTTCGTGAACTTAACTGACCTCATAGTTGTGTATATGTGTGTGTGCATGCGCCGTGCGCTCACGTTTATACAGCATCTATCACACTTGGTGCACAAAATAAATCAGATTTCTTTTTTCTCTGTAAGAAAACCCCAATTATTCCCTCTGTTCAGTGGCCAAAATGTGGCCTCACCAGACCAGGCTGTTCCTTTTGTAAAAGCACAGGCAGGTCCCCCTGTGTCATCTTTACAATCACATCTCCGTGGCTAAGGCAGGATGGACCAAACTCTTCCGTCTGAATAGTTTGGCGTCAGACTCCGGCTTACTTAGCTGCTCCTAAAATTTTCCTTCGTGAGGACTCGCCTGAATTCACGGGGCATTCCATTAATCTCCTCCATGGCAAATGCAAAAAGAAAAAGAAAACAGAATACCTAAACCACCCAACTTTGCACATTTTTCGGTGTCAAGCTTTCGGAAAGAAAAACATTTATCAAGGACTGGGCAATGGTCACTTCCTTACTTTCCACGTGTCACTCCAGTTCTATGTTCCTAGTTAAGGAATACGTTTGACCAGCTATTGTTAGGAAAACTTCACGAACCGGTGGAATCCTTGCTGGCTTTTAAAATTACTGACACAACATACAACTCCCCAGCACCAGCCATGGGCAAAGACAGTAGAAATATATAGTAGTGTTCAGCTTTTATAAGCCACGTTCCTCATCGTCAAAAGGATTGCACCTCACACGCCATTAAAATAATTAAAAAATAGGATAAAGGAGAGAGGCATATTTAAGGAGCTAAAGTTTATGTTTGCTAAAATGAGAACCACCTGCTCTGTAACATTGTTAGAACACATACCCCTTCTTCTGATTGGGGATTTTTTTGTTCCTCCCACCATGTCAGCTGATATCCTGATTCAAGGCTGATGGCAATCTTTGCTCCCCCTCAAGAAGCAGATGTCTGGGGTCCCCTGTTAATTTTGAGGGGGGGGGCCTGAAAGGTGCCAAGGTGGACACTTGTCCAGCAGCCTCCCAAGTCGACCAAAGTGAAGGGCTGCGCTCTGAAGGGCAAGGTCAGAAGGCGAAGGGCAGGAGAAACCATGAAATGCGTTTCATTAGATCAATAAAATGTATGACTTCACTCCGTTAATTACATAAATAAAGTTGTTAAAAAGAAAATAAACTCCGGTGTCGCGATGCACAGCTAAATTACCAGGGGCTTTTATGTAAGATGAAGAAACCAGAAAAAACTCCAGAAAGGGCACGCCAATGTATGCGGTTTCTTTTCAAAAGCTTCAAGCAAACCAGAAGGAAAATCTCGCATAGCCGTGCGCCTGCCAGGACCAGGAAGATCCGAGGGGCACAGCAGACCTGGGCGAGGCCAGGGAGGCGAGACTCGGAATCCGCCAAGAAGCCCCACCGCTAAGCCAGTCCTCCTTCCATCTGGTTTAAATCGTGGTTTGCAGCGTATTTCTGTGATAAAGAATGAAAGCTGTTTCTCTTGGCCACCTACACAATTGGGACACTCTCCTTTGGACATCGGTACAACAAGCATATTCAAAACTGAATTTAGAATTAAAGAGACTTGAGTGCGCTCAACTTTGTCAAAGCATGCCAGAGCCTCTGTCCAAAGTTTTGTTTTGTTTTTAAACGACAACGTAAGTAATAACTTAGCAAGGTCCACGTAACTCTTTTTTTTAGGAGAAAAGGGATGTGTGAGGAGAAAAAGAGAGAGACAGAGAGGCTAGAGGCTGGGTCCTGCTAATGAAATCAAGAAAGAGAACGTCCCTGACAAGACCCCACCCTGTCTCCAAATCATCCGCGATGTGGTGAATAAACATCCGGAATAAATACTCATATTGTAATAATGAAATGCATTTATTTAACACCTACCGTGGCTTTATTTAGACTTTTCCCTCATGAAATCTCTGCAAGGAGAGAGTTATTTTTGAGCAGGGTCCATCAACTCCAGGTCCCCATGCTGGGACTTAAAACAATCCTGCCTGAAACCAAAGCCTGTGTACACCCTTCTAACTCTGCCCTGCTGCTTTTTTTCATTTTAAAAAATGCAATTCATAAGGCCAACCGAAGATCCACTGGGAATGATTTAAAATATGATTGTTTGCCGGATACAGGGATGCAGAAGCATGCTGTGTGTGTGTTTCTGCCAGTGTGGGTAGGACAGCAATGCAGTCACTGCATGGCCCATGCCCTGTTTTTGAAAGGTTAAGAATCCCTCAGTTAATTCATTGACGCCGAGACCAGATGGAGCAAGGCTTCGATATATCCTTCCGGTGTGACTTTAAATACGACAAGGTTATCGTTGAATACACCATCACTCAAGAGTTGATATATGGGCTATGGGGTGTCCCCTCTCGTACTCAACTCTCGACGTTCCCGAGATTATGACATTCAGAGTCGGGTCATGAAATTTCATAAACTGCTATCACTCTGTGATAGCTAGAGTGTCTGGGCAATAACACAAATATGTTCGTTGTCCCCTCCAAGTTGGGAAACGAAGTTCTGAAACATCAAAGCCCCCTGCTTCTGTGTTTCCTCATTTACAAGGGATTTTTTTCCCTAGCATGTATCTCTCTCAAGCATCCATGCCTGGTAGGAGGACAGCTGTTGCTTTTGCTAGCCTGTGTGTGTCTCCCAGACAGGCCTGGAGAAAGTGGGGCCAGCTGCAGGGAGGGCGAATCACCTTTCCTGGATTTTGCTGGGTGATCGTCCCCCATTGGGAAAGAAGCCCCAGGAGGTAGGGGAGGTGTGGAGTCTGTCGAGCTCTCATCTGAAGTTCATGTCTTAGGAGTGAAATCAAACAAAAAACCTAAGCCTGCTGGCCATGATGTGTTCTGGTTATGATATAACTTCATCCAAAAAAGGATTACATAAATGTTGTTTATATAGTATCTTACACATCTCTGTGCTTCCACGTATGGCTGGCACTCAGCCTCCCCGCCACTTTCTTTTCCAGGGTAACGAGTCCTCTCAGCCAACACACCAGAGTAGCTCTTCACTGCGTGGGGCACGGGGGCACCTGAAGAGCTGCCAGGATCACACCCCAGCGAGATAAAGACTCTGCATCCTCATTGTGGCGATCCCAAGGCCAGTTTGGAAGAACACAAACCTTCTTTAGGTTCTCACTGGGAGTTGGTTCTTGTTGTCCTGGGTTAATCTGTTCTTGGTTTCCTACATGACCATCCATCGGAGTATTGTATAAATTCTGTGGCGGCAGTGCCAGTGTCCCCTGGAGTGTTCGCCACACTGTGGGAACGCGAGGACGTAGCACACGCCTGTCTCTGCAGTCCGTGGGACTCAGCTCACAGGCCGTCTTCTCTATGAAGCCTTTCTGACCCTGCCTGTGGTTTAGAACCGACCCCACCCTGCCCCACTTTGCACCCCTTCTGTACCTACCACACCAATGGTCTCATCTAGTAACTTTAGTGCATGAACCACAGTGTTATATAGTATCTGATATTTCATTATCTGATGGAAATTGTGTCTTTCGAGTTCTAAGGGTCAGGCACTGTATTAAGAGCTTTATGTGAGTTGTTTCACTTAGTCCCTCTGCTGTATATTCTACCAGAGGAGGAGTTAAGAGTATGGATTCCAGCATCAGGCACTTGAGGTATGAAATCCTGAGTCCAGCAACCTGTCACCGAGACCTTGGGTCACCTTCTTCCTGTGCCTCTTCTGTAAAATGGGGGTGGGAATATAAATATGACAACCTTATGGAGATATTCTGAGAAATGTATCGATTCATTCACAGAAAGAGCTAGTATGGAATAAATGCTCCACGGACATTAGCTCTTTTATGATATCTGTATTTTGCAGATAAGGACCCTGAGAATGGACCCACCAGGGACGACTTGGCTGGGGAGCAGTGGCGCTTGCTCAAGCAGCCTGACACCCAGTTCAGCTGATTACCAAAGGGACCCAGGCGTTCTTTTGCCTTCAACTGGCCCATGTTCTCTTTTGAGAGCCATGCTGTCTTTCAAAGAGTTAGATAAATTAATTCACCGATTGAATAATTTATTTATTTATTAATGGCTTCACATTTTCATAAATAATGAGCACAGGAAGCAGCCCATAAAAGAATGCTGGGATGTAGTGGATGCTGCATGAATTTCATTTAAGAGTTTATTTTCACAGCTGGGCATTATGGCAGGCACCTGTAGTCCCAGCTGATTGGGAGGCTGAGGCAAGAGGATCTCTCGCGCCCAAAAGACTGAGGTTGCTGTGAGTTAAGAGGACACCACGGTACTCTACCCCGGGTGACAGAGTGATACTCTGTCTCGCCAAAAAAAAAAAAAAAAAGTATTTATTTTCAACGAAAGCCTTGAAATGTCCCTGAAAAATTCATCAGGAGAGGGTCATCCTAATCATTTAAGCATAAAGATAGCAATCTTTCAAAATAAATTTCCATTTTCTACAGTCCGAACCTAATTGATGTAGCTTTCAAAACACAATCGTAACCTCACTTCATGACTATTGAATATCTCTTTTACTCGCTGTAAGTGGTTTTCTCTTGTTTTTGATATATCAAGATTGTTCCATAGGAGATAGATTAGAGGATGAAGGAATTCTAGGGGATTAACAAGAGTCTGTGAGCATAAGCAACACCAGGAAGGGAGCATCTCTCACTTACAAAATTCTTTAACACCACATGGAAAGCTGAAATTAAATCTCTATTTCGCATCAGAGATTTTGCAAGCTTGTTTCTCCCCAGCTCCTATTAGACTAGCCTTGATACTTTCGAAGGCTAAATGCTAGCACAGTCCATGTGGAGATCCAGAAGGCAACATTTGTAACAACCTGTTGTTCAGAAGCCTTTCTATCAAGAAACTCGCAAACTTTTCAGCTTTAAGAAGAAACAGAGTTCTTTGTCAGGACAATGAACTTGGACTGTTGTTTACCAGCGAATGGAAAACGTTTCTAACCGGAGAAGGGACACTCGGCCCCTTTTGGTGACGCCTCAGCTCCCTTCACCCCTGCGTAACAATAGTGCCATTGTGCGGGGTGTGGGATCGTGACACCCGTAGTGGCCTTACTGCTTCGGCAACTGAATCACAACCTTCATCCTTGCCGGCTTTGGCCAGTTTCATTGTGAACTAAAATATGTAAGGAGATCTGCCCCCCTCCCCTCTGTTATCTGTCGCTTCTTATTGGCTCACAAATGTACTGTTCGAGATTTGGCAAATTCACCCCAACGCTTTAGAAATAAATAAGATGTTGTTAAAAGATCGGAATTCCCCAGTCAAGTGAAATCAGCTTTTGGATATAAATGCCCAGATCCTTCTGTCCCATTGACTGTGCTGCAGAAGTCAACAACTTACCCAGCTCAGGATTTAAAGTAAACCTGGTCCAAGTCTTGGCACCACTGCTTAAGAGCTACGTGACTTTCCGTCAAGCTATTTAACCTCTTAGAGGCTTGGTTTTCTTACTTAGAACAGGGAGAATCATACTGATGTGACGTGGTTGCTGCAAGTATTAAAAAGGCTTTTTTTTTTTTTTAAAGTTTCTGAAACCTATCTTTATAAAGTTCTTTTGGCTACATAGAGATTTTGGACTGACAAAATTAGACATGTGTCCACACCCACGTGCACGTGGAGGGAATAACAGGAGAAGATTTCTGGGTGGGATCAGACACAAAGTGGAGTTGCCACTGAGAACACTGAGCTCCTGCTCAGATGATTCTGGTGGGTCGGAGACGGTGTCTTCATCAAGGCAAAACCAAGCTCAGTGTCCTCACTTCCTTCCTGCCCTGGTCCCTGTTGTGGAATGCCATCAGGGTAGCATCTCCAATGCTTCATTCCTCATCTCCTATCACCCACCAAGGATGATTCTCCCCAGTGCTTTTTCTCTCTCTTGCTTTTTGAACCTGCCCAGGGCCTGATACACTGTTACCCGGGCTAACTACAAGTTGCATTAATTTGCTGCCCTCAACCCAATCTTCTTGCAGTCCAGTTTCCATCACTGTACCAAAATATTTTCATCCCCAAAGAACACTTCAGGGTCACTCACAGGTCCCCACCCCCCTGCACTCTGGTTTCACCCCCACAGGCCCCTTTAACCAGAACCAGCTCCGTGGAGGGTGATTTGCCAATATCTCTGAAAATGACCCAAGTGCGCGCTCTCTGAGCCGATGCTGCTACTTCCCGGACCCCATCCTGCAAACACACTCACGCACGTGGGGAGTGATGTCGGCGCAAGGTTACACAGGCTGCGGCACGATTTGCAATAGCAGAAGGCTGGGAACAGCTCAATGTCTGTCAGTAGGGAATTGGTTCAATGAATTATGAAACACCCACACGGTGTGATACTCAGCAGTTGTTACAAAATGAAGAAATCATTTCTATGCTGATTTGGAACCATCTCTGAGATACATTGTCAAGTGAAGAGAGATGTGTTTGGCATCGTGAGGGGAAGGGTAAAAGAATATATAAACATGTTGTCTTGTAAATGAACAGAACTGTGTACAAGGAGGCACAAGGGATGATAACATTGGTTCGGGAGAGGAATTGGGCACCAACGGAATGGTGCAGAGGGAGATTTTCAAACATATAAGGAAAAATGTGTGTACAGGTGTATAAGAAGATTTTTATATATACATATGTACATCAGTATACGTACATACACAGACCCTGTTTTCTTTGTCTTTTGTTTTTTATTTTTGAGACAGAGTCTCACTATGTCACCTTTGGCAGAGTGCTGTGGCATCACAGCTCACAGCAACCTCAAACTCTTGGGCTTAAGCTCTTGCCTCAGCCTCCCAAGTAGCTGGGACTACAGGTGCCTGCCACAATGCCTGGCTATTTTATTGTTGCAGTTGTCGTTGTTGTTTATTTGACCCAGGCTGGGTTCAAACCCACCAAACGTGTGGCCGGTGCCATAACCACTGTGCTACAGGTGCCGAGCCAGACACCTGTTTTCCGTCTTCTTCTTTTGGTTTCAAACCATGTACAGGTATTGCCCATTCAAAAGTAAATACTTAAATTATATACACTTTTAAAATCTTAAGTTAAAAAACATCTAAGTTAAAAAAAAGTGCCACCTAAGCCCAATGCCTATTTTGTGTTTCTTCTCTGGACAGTAACAATACACAAATGGCTCCCTCTATCCCTCTATCTTACACACAGAGGCTGTATTTGCCTCCTGAAAACACAGCTTGGAGCACAATTTCCTGTTTCAACAGTCGCCAGGCCTATGGGGACAGAATGGAGTCCAGGTCCCTTAACCAAACTGACGTGCTGGATCTCCATCCAGCCCCCAATGCTGCTTCCAGCCTGGCCTCCCCCATGATTATTCCTCTGTCCAGCTCCCAAAGCTCAATCACTCACGGTGACTGGGTGCGGGTCCTTCTCACCTCTGCTCCCGTCATTGTCCTTCCTCCACCCCAAGCTCAAGTTCTTCTCACTTCCACACCTTAGCCCAACTCTCCTTCCCCATCACCCCACCCAGAAGGACGCCGCGCCTCTGCCCTTGCACTGGGAGAGCCCCTTTTCTCTGAAATCCCAGGCCGCAGATAGGTTATCTCCTCCCGATATTTATCACTTGACAAGGGACCAGAGCTAATTTCACACACCTTTACCCATTCATCCAGCACACATGGAAAGGGGTGCTAGGGCCACAGCAAAGAAAGACTGCCAGCAGGATTCCCCCATTTGGAGATGACAATCTCATGGGGAACATGGACATTGAAGAAACCAAATCTTTTTTTGTTTTTGCAGTTTTTGGCTGAGGCATGGATTTGAACCTGCCACCTCCAGCATATGGAGCCAGTGCCCTACTCTTTTGAGCCACAGGTGCTACCCAGAATCCAAATCTTTTGTTTTGTTTTGTTTTTGTGACAGAGCCTCAAGCTGTCACCCTGGGTAGAATGCCCTGGCATCACAGCTCAAAGCAATCTCCAACTCCTGGGCTCAAGTGAGTCTCATACCTCCACCTCCCAAGTAGCTGGGACTACAGGCGCCTGCCACAATGCCCGGCAATTTTTTAGTTGCAGCCGTCATTGTTGTTTGGCGTGCCTGGGCTGGATTCAAACCTGACAGCTCAGGTGTATGTGGCTGGCATCTTAGCCGCTTGAGCCACAGACGCCAAGCCTGATAGTAATTTTTGATCCTTTCAACAGGGTGAAGTAAAAACCTCCATCGAAAATGCTGATTGCTATACCCAAGGCAATCCCATCATGTTGCAGTTAGCAGGGCTCCAAAGGCTAACGGGCCCATGATTAAATCCCAGCCAGCACTGTGTTACTCTAGGCCGACATTGCCCAGCCTTGGCACTGTTCCTGTGTGATGGGCAGCTGTCCTGCAAGCTGGAGGATGCTTGGTGGTGCCCCTGGCCTCTACCTTGCCAACCACATGCTGGCAGCCTTCTCTCTCACTACCAAACACCCCATTGGTTGCAAAATCTACCCCTTTTGAGAACCACTGCTCTGGTCAAATTCCTTAACATTTCTGACCTTTACTTTCTTTGGTGCCTGGTTCTTTGTGGGAAAACTCAACAAACATCTGAAAAGTAAAAAAAAAAAAAAGAAGGTGGGGAGGGCCCGGCAAGGAGGCTCACACCTGTAATCCTAGCAGTTCGGGAGGCCAAGGCAGGAGCCCTGCTTAAGGCTGGGAGCTCAAGACCAGCCTGAGCAAGAGCAAGACCCCCCATCGCTATAAAAAATAGAAAAATTAGCTACGCATAGTGGCACACACCTGAAGTCCCAATTACTCAGGAGGCTGAGCTACGATGAGGCCATTGTGCACTAGCCCAGGTGACGCGGCATGATCCTGTCTCAAAAAAATAAAAAAAAAAACAAAAAACAATGAACCTATAAAACAAAGAGAATACTATCTATCTCAGAAGGTTATAATAGAAATTAAAACCAAAAATATGGTTAAAGTGCTTATTAGTGCTAATATCAATAGGCATAACATCATAACACTGCCTGATTTCCCCTCTGTGCTCCCAGAAGGACAGACATGCTGGTTTCTCGAGATCTCCATGCTAACCTAGGGTGAAGCCCGTGAACCATCTAAATTGTGGACATTCTTTTTGCCTGTGCCCCAGAGAGATGCTCTGAGTTATCACCCAGAACTTGTCTCTTTGGGTGGAGGCAGGAAAGGTCTTCTGCCTGAGGGCCGAGCCATGTTTGCCACACAGCTGGATTTAATTCCAGTCAAAATCAGAACTCCCAGAACCTGGACCCAGGAGTTGAAATGTACATAAACTGAGGCGAGGTGCTCTGGATCCCATAAAAACGCCAAGCGAAAGATGGTGGAATTACCTGGCTGTTACTCTGTCAGGCTTCGATAATGCACCTTCTTCAAAGCCTTATTTTGCACATCCCAAATCATCCTTACAAACCATTTATTTTCTCAAGCAACTGGATGGATGTGAGCATTTAGGAAGTCTTCTTGGGGTGTTTGAAATCGACAAGTCAATTCAGGAGGCTTTAAAGAATCAAAAATACGATCAACAGTGTTTTGGAAATGTCAGCAGATCTCTTGGCCTGGCAGATCACAGCTGTAATGTCCATTTATAAGGACAAACTTGAAGGTGATTTTAAAATAAATATGCATCATTCTGAATTCTAGGATTTATTTCGAAACTGAATAAGGATGGAGGAACGGGCATTCCCTAGCACAATCTCCGTATACTTCGGAAGAAGTCATTCCCTGGGAGGGAAAAAATAGGAAAACAGGTTTGGGAGTCAGACAGGCCTGGATTATAATCCCAATTGAATAATGAAAACTGGGAGATTTGGGGAGAATCATTAACTCACTCAGGGCTTGCCTTCTTCCACCTTACAATGAGGACAGAACTAACACCTTAAATTAAAACATGTAACTGTCCAGCAAAGTGTCTTTACAAGCCTTCATTTTCACTTCTCCTCCCCTTCAGGGAACTGATTCGTCAGTTTATGTTTGTGTAACACCTGCAAAAACTGCACACCTTCTAACCTACTTAGCTTTCTCTTGACCAAAATGCTTGAAGACGCAAATGTTTCACATCGGTTTTGCTCCACTGAACAATATCAACCCAGCCCATCGCCCTTTCTTGCTTGCCACCAACCGTCTCGCTTCGCACCGTCATCCTTCTCTAAGACGTCTCGCTTATAAGAAAGGCTTTTCTTTCTGGGGCTGGGAGTGGACTGTGGAATATTCTCGGGGAGTAATATGAAAGACGGCGAATCTGAGGACGGGCGAACTGTGTCCTTCTTGCGACCGGTCAGACAAAGCTGCCTTTGTGCTGTGCCACGCTCCTGCCCCCGCCTTCTTGGCCCTTCACAGGTGATAAGGAAACTCGCTTGTGTTTTAAAAAGCATAATAATTACTTTTATTTTGCTAGGGTTTCCAATAAACCAACGATTTTTTTTTCTTTCAAAAAGTCCATGAATAAAACAAACCCCGTCACCACTGGAGATGCATTTCCAGGCCGGCGCGGATGCTTTTAAGGCCATTTGCGAATGCGCCGCACTGTTTGGCCAGTCCTGGGGCAGGGGGCACGCTCTAATTACTGATTGTGGAGTTCGGTAGCTATAGCAACAGGCAGAATTGACAACAGGAAGCTTCGCCCTCTGGGGCACCATTCGAAGTTTATAAAATCAACTTGAGGCCAAGGCTCTAGTTAATCAGGAGGGCTTTCAGAGCATGAGCGCTCCAAGTCCACACTTAAGAGGCAAAGAAATTATTTAATAAGACAATCACAGGGCTCGAGAAGGCAGAGTTTACTTAGCTTGGCTTTACAGTGGCTCTTGTCGTAATTTATCCTAATGGTACCAACTGGCTCATGATTTGATACAGCAGAAGACCCAGGGTATCGGTTTAATCAAACCTGGGCCCATCCCACCTGTTTCGTTGGCCATTGTTACCATTTGTCAGTCAGTTTCACTTGGTTGGCTTAATCGGATGGGCACAGGGATATGAATTTTCCCAGAATTCAGGAAATCAGGTTGACGTAATTCTTTATAATGTGCTTTCTTTTAAACGGCATTATTTCAGTTCACTCACATTATTTCAGATGGGCTGACGGGTAAAGGGCAGATGGTAGTCAGCTGTGGGTGTGAAGCATATTAGGAAAAAAAAACAAAAACCTGGAGTGTTGTGGTCAAACTACTGGGGTTGCTGGCTCTACTGGCCTGAGTGATAGAACCATGGACGAGTTTGCTAAACCCCTCTGGGCCTCCGTGTCCTGAAGCATCACACTAGGACCAGAACGTACTCGGTCAGAGCTATTATAAGTGTTAATGAACTTGTCTGAATGAGCCCAGAACAGAGCCTGGCAAACAGAAAAAAGGATCTCAACATATGTTAGTGTCAATCCTTCCCTGAGAAGGGCAGAGAGCTGGAGGATGCGTTTGTAACTTGTGTAGAGGGTAAGACGCTGGGCTTTATTTTATGGGCCTGGATAGTCCCAGGAGGACATGTAAACTCAGATCCTTGTTCTTGGGTCCTCTGTACTCTACTGGATGCCAGAGCCACCAGGACTTATACCCTTTGTGCCGGCCTGGCCTTTGGGGATGGATGAGAGCACTAATGGGCACTCAGGTGCTTTCCCAAACACCTCCTTCTTTATTCGAGAAAAAACCTTTTCCTTTGGGGAGGCAGCGACTTTGAAAGGAGAGCCCATTCTCACGTGTTGTTCACATTGTTCAGTGGAGAAGAAAAGGGACAACTTGAATCTGAATCTTTGAGGCAATAACCACGAGGATAGGGAGGTGAGGGTCTAGTCACTGCCTCTGACACCCAAAAGTGGCAGGTGGCACCAAGATCCTCAGTGCAACTGGCCTCAGTTGTGGCTTCTGTAAAGTGGGCATACGGAGATGTGCCTCATGGAGCTGTCCTAGTGACGGGACAGGCTCATCCACGTACCTCCCTGGGGTGCGTGGAAGTAACGAGAGCTCATTTCCCCAGGCAGAACGGGCAGGGGGCTCTGGTCTCTTCCCCCAAAGGGAGAGTGAGATCTGGGCCCTTCACCCACATTTTGTCTAGGTTATCCTAACTTACAATCCTGCAGACAGGCCTGACAACTCATTGACAGTGGGAAGGGAGGGAGGGAAGAAGGAAAAGAGAAGGGAGAAAGAAAGAGAGGGAAAGAAAAGAGAGAAAGGAAGAAAGGAGAGGAAAAATAGAGAAAGACAAAAAAAGAATGAAAACAGAAAAAGCAGCAGGAGAGAGAGGAGAGGCAGAGACGTCCTGATGGGTCCCCTCTTTTCCACGCTGAGTCTCTGGGTCCCTCGTCCTGGGGGATTTTGTGCGGCGTTTGGAAGCTTTATTGTTTCAATAGCCAGGGTAAGGGGGTCAACGCCGCCTTAACAAGGGAGCCGTTTCTTCCTCCCTCCCACCTTCTCCTTTTGCTTTTTTGGTTCAGCCTAAACTTCTAACACTACCTGATGAAATGTAGTATACAGCTTTTAATTGTGCCCAGAGGCAGTACCACTTCACAGGGGTTTTTAGGCAAGTGGCGGAGGATTTGAGAAACAGCTGTGTTCCCGGCTCACGTGCTCCGAGGTGGAACAGCCCCGTCAGCACCTGTGCCCGCCCCGCGCACACCCGCCACGCGTGTGCACAGCTGGGACCCATCAGGGCTGTAAGGAATTAATACTCTTAACTTGGTATTTTATTGTACCTGGAGGAGCCTGACGCTATATTAAATCCGTAACACATAAGTAGGATGTTGTTCCATCTTAAAGTTATGGGGGCGGGGGCTGGGTGGGATATTAAACACACACACATGCGATCTCTTTTCTGATGCCGAGAACGAATTGTTTTAATATCCCAATGTTGGGTTTATTTATTATTAGGGATGAGGGCCGCTTTCACAGAGTAATGGGTTTTTTCTTGGCCCTAACCTAGTTTTCCTGATTGAATCTGTCTCAAGTTCTGGGCAGCTATGGAAAGCCACCCATCTGGGCCCTTTTCTCTGAATAAGTCTTATTAATGCCTAGCCGCCCCTGGTGCATGGCCCTGAAGCTGGGAATCCTGATATGATCTTCAAAGCCACTGACAACTTCTGTCTCTTGCTAGTCCACTGGACCCCTGCTTAACCCCTGAAAATCCAACCTGCCAGCCTCTGTGCACCCACTCTCCTCCACTCCTGCAAACGAGGGCCCCAGAGGGGGAAGCCAGTGTCAGCTCTCGGAATCCAGTCTCCTGGCCTTGTAAATGCTTTTTTCTCCAAGCCATCTTGTGTAGTCCCTTGTAAGCACAACATTTAAAGTTGTTTCCTCAGGCGGCTGGCACCATCTGAGTGCCACCATGGGACAGGTGCCACAGGGAGTTTTCACAGATGTCAAACTCATGTAATTTGCAATGAACTCCAGCATCTGTGGTAGGTGGAAAAATGGACCCTCAAAAGATGTGCCTGCTGCGTCTCTGGAATCTCTGACTGTGACCTTATTTGAAAACAGGTGGGATTAAGTGAAGGATTTGGATATGAGATAATCTTGGATACTCTGAGGGGGCCATAAGCCCAATTTCCAATGCTCTTAGAAAAGAAAGGCAAGGGGGGATTCACACAGATTGAAGAGGAGAAGCTTATGTGAACAAGGCAGCAGAGAATGGAGTGATGTGGCCACAAGTCAAGGCACGCTGGCAGCCCCAAGAGGCTGAGAGGGGCAAAGAATGGTTCCCTCAAGGGTCTCCAGAAGGAGTGTTGAGTGTGGAGTTCTAGGCTTCAAAACTATGAGCAAACACTTATCTGTTATTTTTAAGTTGCCCAGTTGGTGATCATTTATTATTTCAGCCACAGAAAACTATTACAATACAAGGTCTTTTGCTCTGGGCACCCATGTTAGATTGTGCTTCTAAGAAGGGTTCTTACATGAGCAGCATAGTTGAGAAGCAGATGGGATGTTGGCAGCCAGGAAGAATGACCAGGCTGTCCCCACTGGGACTTCCTTCTGCTCCAATTTTGAGGAAATGGCAGTCAGTGTCATGGAGAAACTGTACACTGCCATCATGATTGGGACCAAACACATGTCACAGAAAGGTTCACGGGGACGAAAGAAGCCAGCCCAGTTGGTTCTCCCATTTCCTACACTTTTGAGTGTCCAGACAGGTCACCCAATGGCCCCTTCCTTACCTTGTTGGAATAATGAGGTTCTTAATGTGAAACATGCTTTGAAAACTTGCAAAACATCATGTGGATGTTGACCATTCACTTCCATACATATTGATAAAGCATCCACAAAGGATCAGACTCACACTGTCACTTGGAATTGGGGGGAGGATACAGTCTCCAGTGGGTATAATTGCAAAGTTCTCCAAAGCATGCCTTTCCTTAAGTATCCACTTATCATGCATTAATACACTGAAACCTCTTTAGAAACTTTGCAAAGTGCTAGGTTAAGGTAGCCCTTCAACTTAATTTCTGCTGTGTTTCTTTGGATTCCCCAAATTTGCCTCTTTTAAACATTGAACACTAAGACCCCAAACCAACTATAACACGCCATTTGTTTGTTTATCATATTTAAAGTAATGACTTTCTTATAAAAAAAAAACAGTACTCCAATACTGATTAGAAGAAATTGGACTCAAACACGACTTCAGATCATTTAAATGGCTGCAAACCTCTTGGAGAGCAATTTGGCAATGTGTCTCAGGAACCTTTGAAAAATGTGCTGACCCCTTGGACCCAGAAATTCCATTTCTGGGAATCCATCCTAAAGACATAATGGGAACTATAGAAACTGCTTTATGCACAAAGATGTTTATCAGAACCCTCTTTCTGACAGCAAAAGTATTTAAAATCATCTAAATACCCAACGACACAGAAGTGGGGAAATAAAGAGCAATGTATTCCCACTGTAGACGATGAAGCCGCCGGTGAGAGCTGCAGTTAAGAAGCATTTAGAACAACAAGATGAAATGGATAATGTTGGGGAAAAGTAAGAAGTAGGGTGCCGGGTGGGTATGTGGTAGAGATCTCAATGTGGAGCACACACAACACAACACGGAGGAAAAAAGATGGAAGGCCCGCACCTGGCAGCTGGGGCTCCCTGGAGCCCGCAGGATGACAACTGAATTTTTTTCTGTTTTTTCAAAGATGTTTAAGATGCTGTCCACTGAGCTGTACTAGTCAGACCCTGTTTTATGGCTGTTCCTTTTATTGTGCCTCAAGATACTGTGTTCCTTTTTTTTTTTTTTTTTTTAACAAATTGAAGGTCTGTGGTAACCCTCTGTCGGGCAAGTCTACTGCACCATTTTTCCAATAGCCTGTGCCCACTTTGTGTCTGTCATGTTTTGGTGATTCTCAGGATGCCACAGACTTTTTCATTGTTACCATATCTGTCAAGCCAGTCTGCGATCAGTGATCTTTCATGGCACAGTTATAATTGTTTTGGGGCGTTGCAAACCCCACCCATGGAAGATCGTGGACTTAATTGATACGTGTGTGTGTGTGTGTGTGTGTTTTCTTTTCTATTTTTTTTTTTATTAAATCATAGCTGTGTGCATTAGTGCAATCAAGGGTTACAGTGTGCTGGTTTCATACAATCTGAAATATTTTCATCAAACCGTTTAACATAGCCTTCATGGTATTTGCTTAGTTATTGTATGAAGACCTTTATATTCTACATTTAGTAAGTACATTTATCTGTACCTTTCTAAGATGCACCGTAGGTGTGGCCCCACCAATTCCCCTCCCTCTACTTAATCTCCTCCCTCCCCTCCCCTCCCTTGCCCCTTTCCCCATATTCTTGTGCTATAATTGAGTTATTATAAATCAGTTTCATAGTAGGGCTGAGTACATTGGATACTTTCTCTTCCATTCTTGAGATACTTTGATAAGAAGAATATTTTCCAGCTCCATCCATGTAAACAAGAAAGAGGTAAAGTCTCCATCTTTCTTTAAGGCTGCATAATATTCCACTACTGGGACTTGATCAAACTAAAAAGCTTTTGCACAGCCAAGAACATAGTAAGTATAGCAAGCAGACAGCCCTCAGAATGGGAGAAAATATTTTCAGGTTATGCCTCTGACAAGGGTTTAATAACCAGAATCCACAGAGAACGTGTGTATTTTCTGACTGCTCCACCCATGGGCTGGTCTGCATCTCTCCCCCTTTCTTCCCTTTTCCCTGAGACAGGACAGTATTATAATGAAGCCACCTTAACAACCCTATGATGGCTCCTAAGTGATCAAGTGAACAGAAGACTTTAACTCAAAAGCTAGAAATGATCGTGCTTAGTGAGCAAGGCATATCAAAAGCAGAGATGTGCTGAAAGCTGCTCCCCAGGTGGGCAGTTACCAAGTATAAAGAACATGGGTGGGAAAACTGGTGAACAGGGTCTCCCAGGAAAGGGTACTAGTTTTGCAAATTTTCTTGTAAGACTGAAATTGAAAACAAAATGAAAAGGAAAAGAAAATAAAAACTAACACATAACACACACAAACAGCCAAGTTACGAATGCAAAGACAAAAGTTTGGGGAGAAAATTAAAAGTGTTACTTTTAATAGATGAGAAAGTGAAATAGCCATATTGCTGATAATGGAGAAAGTCTGAGTTGTCTGGATAGAAGATCAAACCAGCCAAAACATTCCCTAAAGCCAGTGTTTCTCAACTGTTTTCATCTCATGGCACACTGGGACCTATAGTTAAACTTCTGTGTCACACTTAAATGTTGATGATCAAAGAAAAAAAAAAAATGGGAGGATGGGAGGATAAGAATATGGAATCAAATCTGCAGTCTCTCTGAGGTATGCATGCGGTGTTAAATAGAGAAAACTGTGCTTCAGAGAGCCCCCTCATTCTAACACACCCTAAGTGGGTGGGGGATAGTTATTTACATGTGCTGTTTCCTTTGGGACTTGGACAATTTGGATCCTGTACAGTCTTTTCCTTGCAGCTTGAAAAAGTCTATGCCTAGGTCAAAGCAGTCACCTGATCAGTCCTATGGTGTCTGTGCTCTCAATGAAAAGTGGGACCAAATCAGGGGCTGGGAGGGGCCCTGTGCAGCCTGAGACCAGCCCAGGAAGCAATACAGACACACACACACACACACACACGCACGCACCAGGCTTCCACTGATTGGGTACAGACTTCCAGTAAAGGAAAGGTCAAATCAAATTGAACAAGTCCACTGGGATCTATGGCCACTGTCTTGGTTACCTTAGAACACAGGGAACAGGAAGCAGTTAATTCCAAGTGGCCGCAGAGGGGCACCAGCCAGCAGCACAGAGGGGCCTGGTCCCTTCCTGCACCAGGTCATCAGAGCAGGTGAAAACCTGCCCTTGGCCTTGCTGGGAAAGCAAATAGCATGCACATTGCACAGTTCCTGTGAGTGAGCTAATTGTCTGACTGCCCTTGAGATGTGTATAACTTTGTCTGCAGCCCTGGCTCCTCCTTCTGTGTCACTGCAGGTGGGCCAGGAAATATGAACAACATCACCTAACATGCCCATGAAAGGGAGGCAGCAGCCGCCACGAGCCCTTGGTGAGCTGTCTGGCAGCTGCTCCCCAGGCTGGGGTGGCTGGTTTATGTGGTGAAAAGACATCTCTGTAGGTGTCCTTGGTACACTGGGAAGGAATGCTGTATTCCTTTGCTGGGGCAGGCACAGCCTGGGTGGGGTTCAGCAAGAGAAATTTCTCCTCTCACAATTCAGGAGACCAGAACTCTGAAATCAAGGCCTCCCCATGGCTGCATTCCCTTCCTTGCTTCTTGCAGCTTCCAGCTGTGGACTGCAAAGGTCGGCATCCCTTGGCTTATGGGTTCATCACTCCAGCATCCCTTGGCTTATGGGTGCATCACTCCAGCATCCCTTGGCTTATGGGTGCATCACCCAATCTCTGCCTCCCTCTTCACAGGACCCTCTGCTCATCCCTGTGCATGCACATGTGTGTGTGTGTGTGTGTGTGTGTGTGTGTGTGTCACTGTTTCTCTCTAAACCTCTCTCACCTTTCCTTTATAAAGACACCAGTCACTGGATTCAGGGCCTACCATAATCCATATGATCTCACCTTAATTTGAATACATTTGCAAAGATCTTATTTCCAAATAAAATCATGCTCACAGTTCAGAGGGGTTAGCAAGAGACTCATCTTTTGGGGGGTGGGTTTGTGGGTTTGTTCAACCCACAGAAGATGCATTTGACAGTGAAGCAGCAGTTAAGGTTGCGGGCTCTGGGGTGCTCCAGGACCACACCCTGGATCTGCTCCTTACTGGCAAGTTACCTAACCTTTTGCTTCCTCTGTGTTCTCATTGGGAAAGTGGGACCTATGCCAGCACCTGCCTCCTGGGGCTATTGGGAAGATTAAATTGGATGGCACACCATGGAAGCACCCTGCAGGATGAATAGTGGGTAAGCCTTAAAATGGTCACCCCACTCCAACTTCAATATCACTTCTCCACACTGAGAGACCCTGTGTTGGGGGCACTGAGGCTGCCACACACAAACCCTTCCCCTTCCTGCTTCTCCTCCCCTTTTCCCACCTCCTTCCCCCCCTCTTGGGGCTAGTTAGCCCCACCCCTGAGAAATTCATGCCAAAGGACCCTAACTTTCAGGGTAAGCTATGGAATTTGCCCACCCCCCTAGGCTCATATTGAAGGGGGTCTCTAACTGGATGCCATCTTAGCACTGCCCAGGCGGTTTCTACACCTGTTAATAAACTTGACCTGAACTTCTCTGCTCCCCTGCGGTCTCTGGGCCCCGGCTTACACCTTATACTTAAGTGCAGCTAGCACAGAGCCAGTCTTTAGTAGGTGAGTCTAGCTCACCATGCTGATAGGGCCTGTCCTTAGTAGGTGAGTCTAACTCACCCTGCTGATAGGGCCTTAGCACGACTCCCTCTCAGCCTTTCCTCCCACAGGCAACTGTTTTGCTGGGGTCTTGCTCTGGCTGCAGGGACCCCTCCTTCCACCCAAGGGATGGGCCAAGGTACCCTGCAAATCTTGGACACCCAGGTAGATCTGAGTTTCAGATAAGTAATGAATAATTTTCTTAGTATATGCATGTCCCAAATACTGCAAACATTACACCAAAGTGTGGGCCAGATGTGCCTGGGAGTGAATGATGTGATCGCAGTCCTCAGTCCAGTTGGGGAGCTAGTGGGTAAGTAGCCCAGTTTCTTCACCATTCAGAGGTAACATGTTCTCAGCTGTCTCCCTGAGTTCCCTGTGCAGACTCTTCACCTTGTGTCCACCACAGTACCTGTTCCCTAATGCACCCTGAGTTGGTTTACATTTCCTTGCCTTCTTGTTTCTTCACCTCCTCCCCACCTCACACCACCCTCCCGACACTATTCTGCACACAGAGCTTGGCCCTTCCCCTTGGAGGCCCGTCCATCACTTCGTTTCTCTGCCCCACCAGGCCACGCATTCTGTTACCATGACTGTGCCGTTCACCATCACTGTCCAGTGCCCAGTGCTGGACTGGCCCTCAGTAGGAGCTTGCTAGATCACGAGTAGGAAGAAGATAATGAACAAGAACTGAGCTGCCTGTGTCAACAAAAAGCAAAAGTTGGTTTTCGGCAGTGCAGCCCTGCACCAGACAGAGATCCGACAGCCCCCACTTGAGTTTGGATCCCATTTGGCTCACTCGAGAATTTGACCTTGAGCAGTGTCTCCTGGGTGCTCTTCCCCTCGGTTTCCTCATCTGTAAAATGAGGAGTCGAACCTAGATGATTTCTCTCGTGTGTTTTGGCTCTAAAATTCTATGACTCTATATTCTAGGCAATAAACTTTACAGCTATGAATAAATTAATGAAAATGAATATTTAAATGATGGGTAAACATTCACGCAAGTGCTGTCTTAGAGTTTTATGTGGTAGGAGAGTGAGAAATAAAACCAAGATGCAAATGATCAGAAATATTTGCTTCAGTGGACGTCTGGCTCCTATTTGTCTAGGAAGGGTGTGTAGAAAAGTATTTATCAAAGAACTCCTGGGGTGGGGAGAGGGAAGGATCAAACAAAAAGCAGGTATCTGAGGAAGCTACAGACACTCAAACAGATGGATGTTCCAAATTAAGATGAGATCATAGGGATTAAGGCAGGCCCTGAATTCGATGACTGGTGTCTTTATAAAGGAAAGGTGGTGTCCATTCATTGATGCATTCATTCACTTTGCCCCGGAGGGAACTGTGTTCATTCATTGATACATTCATTCACCTTGCAAAATAAATAAATAAAAGAGAGAGAAAAAAAAAAAAGAAAGTTGAGAGAGGTTTAGAGGGAGATAGTGATGCGCACACACGCACACACACATGTGTATGTGCACAGGGATGAGCAGAGGGCCCTGTGAAGAGGGAAGCAGAGATTAGAGTGATGCACCCATAAGCCAAGGGATGCTGGAGTGATGCACCCATAAGCCAAGGGATGGTGGAGTGACGAACCCATAAGCCAAGGGATGCCGACCTTTGCAGTCCACAGCTGGAAGCTGTAAGAAGCAAGGAAGGGAATGCAGCCATGGGGAGGCCTTGATTTCAGAGTTCTAGTCTCCTGAATTGTGAGAGGAGAAATTTCTCTTGCTGAACCCCACCGAGGCTGTGCCTGCCCCAGCAAAGGAATACAGCATCCCTTTCCAGTGTACCAAGGACACCTACAGACATGTCTTTTCACCACATAAACCAGCCACCCCAGTCTGGGGAGCAGCTGCCAGTTTGACTACTCCTGGCAAAGATTCTTGGGTCCAGGGAAGAAGCAAAGGACAGTGGACCAAACGTGTTTCCCATCTCTCTATCTCCTCAGGCCTGTCATCAGCTCAACAATATTCAGCATAAGGGGATAAATAGGTGACATTTGAGCACTTCAGTTACCTATCGAGGTGACCTCTCACCTGTTCATCATGTGCACAACATTTTTCGCTGGGCAGGCGGACCCAAACCAAGAATCTTGACTTAGAGATATGAATATACTTAAGAAGAAGGAAGGACTGAATATTTCAAGGTCAGACCACTCAACTTCTCATATCAGGTAGGATGTAAACTAGAAAGGGGGAGAGAAAGAAGATGCTCAGAATAAGGCTGTGCTCTGGCTGGGCCTTCAGGTGTGTCTGGGGAGCTTGTTGGGGAATCTACCAGAAAGAATTCCATCTGGGGAGGTGTCTAGAAGTGTCCTTTGAAACAACTCACCATCTAGACCTGATTACCTTAATCCAGTGATGAAGCATGAGTTGATGGGTAGAACCAGAATTTGAATTCAGAATAGAGGTTGACACCCAAATCTGTCCTCTACCAGGCACATCTGGGTCCATGGGAGGGTGTGTTCTATAAATCAAAACCAATTGTTCTTTGGACAAAATTCTAACAGGATGAGCCTAAACACTGGTACCACTGTGACCTCCTGATCTTTTTCTATCCTCTTTGCCTAGGTACTACCTATGCTGATCTGTCTCCAAAATTACCTATTGCCCTTCTTTTAGGTCTGTATGGTTTCTCATCAATTGCAATTCTTTATATAACTTTCTGGCTTTTATTCCTTTATTGTACTCCCCTGTAGGAGTACAATAAAAATTTAAGTGAAACCATGTTAATCGCTTATTACTGAAAGAAAAATAATATAGACTATTGAGTTTGAGTTCTATGACTTTTAAATCTTCATTCCAGAATAATACAGAAAACAGTGTCCCCCAGCCAGTAAATAAAAAGGCATAAGACCTCCTCAATAAGCCAGATCTGTCAACACACCAGTTTGATTTTCTGCTTCTTCGCAAACAAAAATAAAAGACAACAGAGAAACAGGGACCAAGAAAAGAAATCTGGAAGTACAGAGTCACCTCTACCCCATGTCTCAATACTTGAGCTGCTTATAAATCACGAACTTTTGTTCAAATCACAAAGATACATGAAGCAATAGATGCTCATCCCCTCTCCACTGGGGAATGGTTACATGACGTGGCACATTTATTCACTGCCCTTGAGCCTTGGAATCCCTCCCTGCGTCAAAGGATCTGGGGCTCACTGTGGGTGCTGGAGGAGCAAAGAATCTCTTCCGGCCAATTCAATCTACAAATACTTGCCGAAAACGTACAAGGGTGAGTGCGGGATGGAGCAAATAGACCATTTCCTGACCACGAAAAAGAAGTTAGGTAACGTGCCGGGGTCCTTCTCCATATTCTACTTCTCATAACAGTGTCCAAAGGCCAGCAGCAGCATGGTCGCTCTGCTGATGAGAAAACTCTGAGAAGTTAAATAAATTGCCCTGCTGGTGAAAGGCAAAGGCTGGCACTGGGGACCGTCAAACTCCAGAAACCCCTGCTCCAGCTTCCCTCCCTGAGCAAAACGTCCCATTTTCTTCTCCAGAATGGTTGAAAAGTGGCTGGGCATTTTCCTGCCAACAAGATAATGAATGACAGCACCTTGAAAAGAATGAATGGGCTGGAGAGACAGAGTTGGGACAGAGGTGTGTTGGGGGCAGAGGGAAACGCTGGCTTCGCTCCCTTCACACAGGGACAAGGATGGCTGGAGATACAAACCGTTAAGTGTCTTTACTCCTCGGAACTGGGTCAGATATTCCAGCAGAGAGGGAACAGCGTGTTCTGCGCTCCAGCTGTTATCTGAGCTACGCAGCTGGGGGCGGGACTCCAACACACTCCCTGGGCTCGGAGCTCAAGTTTTCTGCAGCTCTCCCCGCTGGAATGAGGAGGCGAGGGGAGGAAGGAGAAGTGCTCATTTCTAGGGCTACAAACAGTCACCTCGTGGCTGCCAATCAGTGAAAGTTTTCTGCCAGATGTTCACGGGTGCGAAGCTGCGTTATTTGAAAGAGAATCCAGAACAGCCATAGGGGGTGGCTGATGAAATAAATAAGGGGAGCGGGGTACAATGAGGTTGTTATGCTGCAGTCTGGAAGCCCGATATTGAGATCTACCGGGTTGGCGATAAATTTAGATTTCCCAAAGCCCTTGAGACATAGTGGGCTGGAATCCTCGTTTTGGAGGGCTGGCACTTCTCATTCCGTGGAACAGGGACTTTAAACCGACATAACGCTCCCAAGTTCTGTTTCTAAACGATCTCGACAGCACAGTACCGAATCTCAGAGCCCGGCAACATGCTTGCTCAGAAATCCTCCGCTTCCCTGCCTGTATCCTTGAATCCGTGCAAGAAGAGAGAAAATTACTCTGATTGCTTCCTAGTTATCCAATGCTATAGCTCCCTAATTCTGGGTTCTTGGTGAAAAAGCAGGAGTTGTTATATAAATTTCATAATTTAGAGATAAATAATGAACACAAAACTTGGAGCGAAATACCCTAGTGCTCATTTTGTTTAATATTCTCCATTGGTGGAAATAAATTAAAAATGAACAAGGCTTGTTTATGCCTGCCTTACATTGCTCTCCACTTTTAAATAGCAACCGCATATTAATTTGCCAAGATCCCATAAATTATAATTAGCCCGGAGGATTAACAACATAAATCCTTGAATTTAAAACCAACCTGCCCGGCTCTCTCTTCCCTATGCCCTAAAGTAAAAAAGAGCCATAAAACCTATCACTGCTACTTGATCCATTAAACTCCGGAGACATTCTTATTTCAGCTTAGCTAGTGGAGGTAGTCTTTGTGAAATCTTTTTAAAGTTACAGTAGCTCGATAGGAACCGGGAGCGTGCAGAACAAGGCGCTGTGTCAATGTCCAGCCACGGCGCAAAAGGATCCTGATGTGGTTAGGACAGGTTAGGACAGTGGGACAAAGGACAAGAGAGGTGTTTCGGCTTAGTACAATTCACGCAGCATCCTGGCCTTGCTCTGAGGTGAGAGATGTCCCCCGATTCCGCATCACACTAATCTATTGTGGACAGCCTCGGAGTACTTGGAGGATGCACGTGGCCTTCACACACTTCTGGGCACGGGCTCATAGACAACGGCCACACACAGGTCATGGTCTGAGTGTGCGTCCGCCAAGTTCACGCCACGCTGATTGGGAATACGCAGAAAGATAACATTTCCCAGACGACAGAGTATTTAACACAAGACGATGGCAAGTGTCAAAGCATGGGCTTTCCTGCCGAGCAAAACGGCTCAGTCTTAATGGGTACAAACTACCCAGATGGCCGTTCCTCCAGGACCACGCACAGATCAGCCTGAACCATCCCTCCATCTGAAAACACACCCGAGCCCTGCAGTCATTCACTTTCGCCCCTGTTCTCCCCCTTGTACCAGCTCTTCCCAGGCATGGCTACCCTTGAATCCTAGGGGTGTACAGCTGGCTGGTCTCAATGTTCACCTCGGCTACACAGGAGCCAGGGCTCTGGGTACCGCCCGCACTGGCTTGTCTTCTAAGAAGGCATTGTGGGCCCCCTGTGATGCTTTTACAGAGGAAATGGCCCGGGTTGTGAGAGTGTCTAGTTAAAACCAGAATCATGGGGCTAAAATATGTTGAACACCTGAACAGTGGGCAGGTGGGTTTCACCACCAACATCACAGCATCTGTTTTGTTAAGCTACTTTCTCCTACCCCAGATTATAAAGCAATACATGTTCGTCACAGAAAATCTTGCAAATAAAGATTAAAGAAGAAAATGAAAATGTCAACATGCAGATCTTATTTCTCCGGGTATTTTCCACACATGCGCTAAATGGGAGAAATACACTCTAAACCATATCCTGTTCATTTCACCTAAATTATTCCATGACTACTTACCATGACCCTAACCATTCTTCAAAAATTTCCTTAAATATTTCACACCTGACTCTAGTATAATTTCTATAACTAATGTTTTATTATTAGACATTTAGGCTATTTCAATTTTTTTTTTTTTTTTGGAGAGAGAGAGTTTCCCTATGTCACCCTCAGTAGAGTGCTGTGCTGTCACAGCTCACAGCAACCTCAAATTCTTGGGCTTATGCAATTCTCTTGCCTCAGCCTCCCAAGTAGCTGGGACTACAGGCACCTGCCACAAAGCCCGGCTATAGGCTATTTTAATTTTTGATTATAAATAATTTGGGGATAGTCACCTGACCCCTAAACTTTCATGTGGACCTGATTATTTCCATGGGGTACATTCATAGATCTAGAATTTCTAGGTGAAAGATGTGAACATTTTTGAGAATGAGTCCATGTGACCTAGACATATGTGGATGCCACCAGCTACCAAAGGTCAGGGTGGGGCTCCGCTGGAGATTTGCTGCGTACAAGGAGTCTGCCAGGGCAGCTCAGCCCTCGTCAGTATGCCCCCAAGACCTCTGACTTGATTTCCTTTCTTTTTTTCTATCGAAATAACTGGAAAGAGCAGAACAGCAAACATAGGAACAAAAATAGCACATAAAAGGTCACGGTGGGTGTACTTTCTTCAAACACGCACACCACCTTCATCCTTGAATCCCCTAAGTGAAGAGGAATTACCCCATGAAAAGTTAGTTGGTGGGTGTGAACACAAGCGTCTAAATTCTAAATATTCTTCCACCCCCAACTTCGTGAGCACAGGTCCAAGTTGGGTCAATAATTCTCAACATGTTGTACTAAAAATTGGAAGGGAGGGAGTGAAAAGTATATGGAAAGCAGTGGTCCTCAGACTTCAGTCGGCATCAGAATCCTTGGGAAGACGTGTTAACAAACCGATTCCTGGGTCCCACTCCCAGATTCAGAAGAGCTGGGTCGGGCCTCAGAGCCTACATTTCTAACAAACTCCCAGCTGGGGCTAAGGCTGCTGGTCTAGAAACTATACTTTGAGAACCCCTGATTTAAACAGGTTACCAAAAATTATATGATGGCATACTAGGGAATGACTAAAAACGAGGTGAAATAATAAGTATTGGCAGAGAAAGATATTTACCATATTCTACAAACAACAGGAAACTGATCATATGGGACTGTGTACAATATTCTTCCATTCTGTGACATTTTTTATAAAAGCAAAAATAGCTCTCTGTGCCTTTATGTGAACATCCGAATATTCAGGCTTATATAGAGATAAGAATTTAGGCACAGACATAGATTTGCATATGGGTATTATTAGTGTAGGTCTGGATTCAGTCCAGATACAGGCAGGGACGTGGACACGTCCATAGCTATGGGTGGGAGTATGTGCATGGTCTCTTAGTTTTTAGATGATGCCGTTTTGCTTTTGTTATTTTCTCTCATCTGTACTTTCTACCTGTTCAACTGTGAACATAAATTGCTTTCATTATAAGAAAAAGATTTCCTTTTAATTGTTCAAAGCAATAGCAGACCTCCATTACTGAGGGCCTCCTTTACCAGCCACTGCTTGGGAAGGGCTTACTCTGACCCTGTTTGTAGTTCTCTGACAGGTGCCGGGGGTGGGGGGCACCTGCAGCAGATGAATGGTGGGATCCCAGGGAAGTCACACCCAATGCTGGTCGCACCCTGGTTCTCTACCTTTATTAACAGGAAACTACAGACCCAGCTAAATGGACGCTGCTTGCCTCCTCTCTGAAATTTACGTGAGGTATACAGGGATTAAAATGACACAAGTTGATGTCAAGTTCTCAATTGATCTTTCTTGGGAATTACTGAAATTATGTCCTTTCTAATTTTTGGCATTAAAATATTTGTTTACAATAGGATGGATGGATAGACAAACAGAAGGAAGGAGGGAGAGAAAAAGGGAAGGATAAATATGTGATAAATGACAATAAAATGTTAATTCGCTATAGTCAACTTTGATGTGTGTTTGTGAATCTTTGTCACTTCGGTTTTGGGAAAATGATTTATTTTATAAAATAAGGGCTACAGCAAATGACAATTGAGGTTTTCTAAAAGTTAGCAATGTCTTGACGTACTGACATAAGATGGCAGGTAACCCTATACTACCTCATTTTAAAAAAAGTTACGGTATTTCAAGGTTAGAAAACTATTGCCCTACAGTAGCCCCCCATCTGTGGCCTTGAGACTTCCTCTGAGTCTACCTTTACAGCCTCCCAGGGGTGACACTGAAAAACTTGATAGTCTTGGGCAAGGTTCTTTGATTTTTTTGCAGTTTTTGGCCGGGGCCAGGTTTGAACCCACCACCTCTGGTATATGGGGCTGGTGCCCTACTCCTTGAGCCACGGGTGCCACCCTTGGGCAAGGTTTTTAATAAGTTCCGTCCACATCTCACCATCACAAGTCTGTTCCTACCTTTTCTAAACCACTTCATTCTTAGAGTTCTTTCTCTAAGAATGTGTGTGATTCTGCACATCATTTCCCATCAAGGACTCTTTGCCTGAAGGATGGGGCCACCTGGTTTGCCCTACAAAGTGCATCTATAGACAGATGCATAGACACACACACAGGTCACTAAGATGCCTGTCTTGGACAAGGAGCCCTGCTCCCTACCGTTGTTCTTAATCACACTGAAGCAGAATGCCGTCAGTGGATTTAAATGTTTCAGCCATGTGTCTAGTATTGATGATAATTTTTCAAGCCCTTTATGAACAGTTACCATGTACGGACTAGACAAGTCATTTCCAATGTTACTGAATTTATTAAGGTCTTCAAAATTAACTCCATTACCAAAGTGGAACTACATATGAAATCGGAGACCATAGAATACATTAGACCTCGGCCGACACCCTTTTCTCTCCTTGCTGTAATGAAATGCATGTTCACCAGCTAAGGGTTTCTGGATGGGGGCCTCAGGAAAATGGGAATCAGACACTTCAGATTGGAGGGGGCCCATCCCAGTGGGTTTTTCAGAGCCTCCGCACACTTCCCGATAATGCTTTTTGCTTTGTGACACTCTAAGCATTTTCCCTTCCTGAGGATTTCAGCTGCTGGATTCCCCTAAAGGTACTTTAATACCTGTGCTGGGAGGCGAACGGTCACTTCATACAGAAATTAAATACATAAATTAATAGACGCCTCTCCGGAAAGCCTTTCAAACAGGGAGTCCAGCTGCTTTGGGGACGGCGCAGTCAATAGGTCGAGGCCTCGGTTAATGTATAGGGAAGGGCAGAGGAGGGATTAAAATGGGCTGAGAGACTCAGCAGAAATCCACAAATATGTCCAGAGGTTTAACCACTTCGGGGCAGATTTGCTTTTGTTGGGGAACGCCTGAGAGGGTTACGCTAAGAACTCACCAAAACCCAAGAAGCAACTGAAAAAGGCTAGGCCTTTCCTCTTTTTGCTTTCTGTCAAGGGCACAGCTGGTCAGTGCAGATGGAAGGGGGGTCAGAGCGGGAGGATGGCAAGAAAGAGCCCCTAGCGACATTGAACTTGGGTGCTCAATCACACGAGGGCATTCTCCCCTTCACTTGTCCTCTTCAAAGATCAGAAAAGAACATCACTCTCAGCGGGTGCCTTTGAGTCGAATGAGCTAGAAAGATGTACAAGTGTTTGATGAAAAAATAAATTTACACACGTAGCCTTTTAGCTTCAGAACCTCTAAGAACTCAGAATTGTGTCCAAAAAAGCTCAAAATCTCTATAGCATGGCTGCGGTATACACAGTTCTTTACTACGTAGGGCCTGTATACCTGTTTGTATTTAATGAGATCATTTTCTAACAGTTAGTAATCTTGTTTGATTGCTTGTTTGTTTGTTTGAGAAAGTCTTACTCTTTTATCCTGGGTAGAGTGCCGTGGCATCATCATAGCTCACAACAACCTCAAACTCTTGCACTCTACTGATCCTCCTGCCTCAGCCTCCCAAAAATCTGAGACTGCAGGTATCCTCCATGCCACCTAGCTAGTTTTTCCATTTTTAGTAGAGACAGGGTCTCACTCTTAATCAGGCTGGTCTTGAACTCCTGAGCTCAAGGGATCCAGCTACCTCAGCCTCCTCCCAGAATGCTGGTATGACAGGTGTGAGCCACTGACTCTTACCAACTTTTTTGCCGATTTGTTATATCAGATTTTCAGGCATGATTTTCTTCAAAGACGAGCTGCAGTGACTTTGAATAAACTTGGAAAGCATGGTATTTGCTTAAATGCAACAGAGACCAGGCATTCCCCAACACTGTGGTTCCTAATGGGGAAACCAGCACATACCAGTTCAAAAACATCCCTCAGATTCATAACAGTCCTGAAATGAAAGGAGACCCCACGTAACTGTCGAGACCCACCCCGTCTGCTCATTTAACAGGTGAGGAGCTGAGCCCTAGAGTGAAACATCTCTTGTCTAACATCTCGACAAATTGCTGACGAAACAACTCAGTTGAGCAGAGAGCACACACTTTAATTTTACCTTCTGCCAACAGATTATTTTTTGGAAAATATTTAGAAGAGTTCAGATAGAATTGTAGCATTTGTAACAAAACTCCCCCCACCCCAAATGTAAGCCCTCCAGGACATTGTTTTGCTTTTTACTTTGTTGGTGGTATTGTTTTTTTGCCTTCATCTGCGGGGTGAAGCCCCGAGTCAGGTGTCAGCTCTAAAATGCTCTACTTCCTAAAAATCAAAGCCATAAAACGTGTTTCTTTTAGGTACTGCATGCCTCTAGGAGCAAGTATCTAGAAAAGTGGATGAAAAAATATTAGCCTTTCTTTTTCTTTAAGGGCAAAAAAGGGAGAATGAGAAACAATCTCAGGTGATTCCCTGTGGAAAGTTTCTATCATTTGCTTTTTCTGGAAAGCACAGAGAGTTCTGTGGACATTTATTTCAGGGAACTTCTGCATTTGCCCAAATTAAAAGATTAATCAGGGGTCCTAATTAAGATACAAATTCAGGGGGTGGTGGTAACCCACCCTCAAGCTGGGACCCGGAAAGACCTATCATTGTAAAGAATGTCCCTCAAATCTCTATTAGAAAGTAATTCGGGGGGATTTACTAAATTTCTATCTGTTGAAAGTGCCTTCTCCAACAAAACAAACCTCTCTAAAACTTGGGAATAATCTTGTTTTCCTAAGAAACCCCAGAGAATTGTTGGGTAAACAGATTTGGGCGTATTTCATAAGACCAGCCTGTCACACACTTAATCTGTGACAACATTTGAATAGAAAAACCTTTCTAAAACATCTCCAAGCAGCTCTCTCTCTTCACATGGGGTCCTTTCAAATGAAGCCCATTTCCGGATACTCTTACCCAATTAATCTTTCCTGTACAGAATTCTGAATAAAGGACACCATTTCTGAGTGGCTGTTGCGGAAGGCTGGCTTCTGAAAATGGTCTTTGGCAAACTCCCACCCTGGGTCCCCTGGCTCTCTGCCACCCCACGCCCACCCCGTTTGACCTTCTTCCTGCAGAAGCGAAGTCAACCAGAGAAATTATGCCCAACCCCTATGGAGAAAAAAGCCCCATTGGGTGTGTCATGCAAACAGAGCCTCTTCTTGCCAGTGGACATTTGTCTTGTTAAAAAATTCCATCATCCTTCCTCCACTCTAAAAAGGGGATCTTGTCTGCTCCACGGGGAGACTGGAAAACGCATTGCGTGTTCCAGAGGGAAGAAGGGTTATTTCTGCAAGCCCAGCCCCAGCCCCTGAATTATTTTAATTGCAGCCCGGTGATGCCAAGGTGCTGAAGCACCCCCTTAGGCTGAGTGCTTAGCTAGGAGGTACTGAATTAAACTGTCAGAACATGCAGAAAAATTGCAACGCGGCCTGTCAACAACATTTGTTAAGAGACACGGGTGAGCCTGGTGACTTGTGTAGGAAAAGAGCCGCTTGTGCAGAGCCATCAAAGCACAGCCTGGAACTAATGGGGTATTCAGAGGTCTTGTTCTACTTCATTGGTCAAAGCCAACACACGGCTGTAAGATTTGGGCCCGTTTGCTGTTTATTACTATGGTAATAAAGGCCACTTAAAGATACAGACCCGTCTTGTATTGGCTTCAACCCAGGGCTTCTTTTCACAATCGGATCACTCAAGTCTCTTTTCTCAAGCTCTTTAAAAACAATCTCCTTTTTTTTTTTTTTAATGATAAGAAAAAACAAACCCGGAAAAATTAAGACTCTCATCAAAGGACAGCGTAGTTGTAACGACTGTATTGTTTATTTATCTTATGTTAATTTCTTATTTTTAACATCTGCCCTGGGAAGGTCAGTTTTTTGTACCATCCTGGCTCAGTTACACTTCTGAGGTCAAACATAGGTCCAAGTGTTTGGGGGGGACATATTTGGTAGGTGTCATGAAAGCCCCAAGTCAGGAGACGGTAAATAAAGCAGATTATTCTACCTAATCTCGGAAGGCCTGAATCAATAACTTGAGAGGTTTTAAGAAACGTTTCCTTCCCTAGAGGAGAAGAAATTCTGCCTGGGGACAGCAGCATCAGTGCCAACCCTTGCGCCCACGTGGCCTGAGTCCCCACAGTATGGATGCCGGACTTGTGTGCACAAACTTACTCCCGTAGAAGCCAATGCCTCGCGATAAATCTCTTAATAATACATCTCCTCCTCGCTTTTTTTCCCTGGCTTATCCCTGACTGATCCATATCCTCATGTCATCCCCGGCCTCTCATTCTTCACCAAAATATCTTTTAATCAGAAGTCTCAAACTGGAGGTTTGCACACTGCACAAGGTTCACGTTCTTTTTGGCTATACCCATGTATTTGAATAATATGTTAAAGAAAGGAAAAAACTCAATTAGTTGCCAACAAGCAAAACTCCTGAAGATTTCATGAGTTCTCTCTCTCACACACATACAGACACACTCTGCATTTCTAGTCTCTCTTAGAAAAGAAAGGAAAAACTTGGGGATTTGGCTTCCCTGGATCTGTATGCCCATTGGCAGCATCAGCTAGAATAGATAGTAACTTCCTCTTTCAGCAGAGCACCTGCTCAGCGGTTTGCCACAGTCTCCACTCCTCCTTACTGTCTCCCCAGCAGCATGGCTAATCTGCATAGGCCTTTACATTGGTTTGTCTATCCTCCATCAAGTTGAAATTTGATGCCTCTTGTGAGAGCTGTTGGGTGATGGGGCTGAGTTCTTCATGAATGACTCAGCAACATTCTTAACTTAATGACTGAGTTCTTGCTGGGGGGGGGGCTATTCGTTGTTAAAAAGAGCCTAGCACCTCCCTCTCCCCTCTCTTTCCTCCCCTCCTCTGGCTATGTCATCTCTGCATACACCACTGGCTCCCCTTTACCTTCGGCCCTGACAGAAAACATCCCAAGGCCCTCACCAGAAGCCATTTTTTCTTTTTTTAATTTCAGTTTAGTACGAGGTTACAAAGGATTAGGTTACATTGTTTCCAAATTGTAGTTGTGCCTCTCACCCAGGAGATGTGCCATATACCCTTACATTATGTCTGTTAGAGCACAGATGTCCTCCTCTACCCTCCCCTCCCCCCTCCCTTTTCTCCACTGCCCCCAACTTGAGTTCAAGTGTGCTCTTCTCATGCGTGGGTGTGTATTTGTTCAACTACTGCAGCGGTCCTGTTGCGACCCATAGGAACTGTATTAAAGGGATTAGGAAGGTTGAGAACCACAGCTCTATTGATTTCATACTAGTATTGAATACACTGGATACTTGCTTTTCCACTCTTGCAATACTTTACTAAGTAGCATGTTCCCCAATTCCATACAGGTTAATACAAAAGATGTCAAGTCTCCATTTTTTATGGTTCCATGGTATACAGATCCCGAAGTTTATTAATACTTGCTTTTCCACTCTTGCAATACTTTACTAAGTAGCATGTTCCCCAATTCCATATAGGTTAATACAAAAGATGTCAAGTCTCCATTTTTTATGGTTCCATGGTATACAGATCCCGAACTTTATTAATCCATTCATGGGTTGATGGGCAGTTGGACTCATGCCCAATCTTGAACTTTCCAACTATCAGACTTGTGAGTCACGCAAACCTTTTCTTTTTATAAATTGCCCAGTCTCAGCTATTCTGTTAAAGCAATGCAAAATGGGTTAAGGCAATACCCTTTATCAAGAGTAGAACATTTTCAAAAGTAAAGGGCCATGTGTTTCAAGAAAAAAAAGGGGGAGGGGAATATACATTACTTCTTGGCATAAATGAAGACCATTTCTATGCCTTCAACTTTCCAACAGAGTATGTCTACATTATGACCCACCCCATCTTATGGCCATGACCTTCCCGGTGGGCATGTATTGTTTGCAATTCCCTCTTAAACGTTGCATATTTTAGAGGAAAAAATCACTACGAAATCATTCCTTTGACTCTTTAACAAAAGAAAACCCTAATGATTACAATGGGCAGTTACACACAGGGACACTATGATAATGGTTTTTAAAGAAATTCACTGAATTTCAGCCGTGAGTCCGAGGGAAGGAGGTAGAAGACTCCCGCACCCCTCTTTCTAGGCAATCCTCACATATACTTTTTTGCCCACAGTAACCCTTGATGGTTAAGAAGAAGAAACATGGTCCAGTGGGTAATACCACACTCTGGGAGGTGGGCATTTCTGTTCAGTCCCCACTCTCCATCTTACCCACTAAGTCTCCACTTCTTCCTCTGAGAAATGGAGGAGGTGGGGTCTCCAAATGTAACTGTCTCTGCTTGGAACTTGACCAAACAAATGTCCTGGGCGAGGCCCAGGAAAATGTGTGTTTTTTAAGCTCCCGGGTGATTCTGATGAGCAGACAGGTTTGGAATTTGCTGGACTAGAACGTGTCTCAAGTTTCTTTCAGCTCAAAAACTTGATGTACCTAGGAATCAAATTCTGCAGGCATCTCTCTAGATTCTGGACAGGCAATGTTCCAAATGTATTCATGCCCTGGGGCCACTGGGATATGGTTTTAAAGACTTGAAGCATTGCCACACTGCCTTAGTCACCTGGCAGGACCTGACTTATCATTCTGCCTGTAATTTATGTCGCCTGGTGGTTTGGAAATTCACTCCAAGTTCAGATGCAAGATTTGATGGTCAAAGTCAATAGATCTTAACTGCGGTCTCCAGGTAAAAGCCCCGAATCTCCTGAATTGCCATCTGGAATCCCCCTACCCTCTGGTGCCAATAGCTTATGTAAGGACACTTAAAGCGGGAAAGATGGTCGCCTTCCTTAAATAAAACACAAAAAGTATCCGTTAGCCTCCAAAGATCATTTGGCAACAGATCACCCCTGGCACACACACCCAGCCTCTTCAGAGCACATTTCTGAAAGTCATCGCTCTCAGAACCTGAGGGGATCTTTCTGGTCTCAGTGGGGGAGGGTTATGTTTTTTCCTAATACAAACAAAAGACATTAGAAGCATATGATAGCGCTGTGGGTGCCACTGTGAAAAAAAATATGGATTTTGCTTTTGTAATGTGTGACTGTTAGATCACGGTGTTGGTTGCAATAAATTATCACTTTCGGTTCCTGCTAATTGCTAGAATCTTCTGCCATGGGCTACAGCGATGTGGGCCAAAAAAAAAAAAAAAAGAAAATTTTTGGAGCCAGATACAAATATGCATCCTGCTGGATTGTGAATGGCCTCTCGGATCTTGAATACAAGCCTAAGGAAACAGCTGGGGATGAGGGCCTGGGAATCAAAGACGTCATTATGCAATTACGGAGAAAAGCAGGCTCTCTGTGAAAGAGAATTCTGACTTTTCTGTGAATCCACTGACCCAAAGCAGCCTCCGCCCTCCATATACCCCCAGCTATAGCGAGCACCTCCAGGGTATGACAGAACCAAGTCGGGTAACTGGTGTCAAAGTTAAAAAAAAAAGAGTTAAAAAATAATCCGACCTGACCCTTTAAATGAAGAGCTCCATAGAAAGAGCAAGACCCACAAGGGCAGCTGGCATCATTTCAGGCTTCTCCCTGGCCACCCTCAAATATGCCTACCGATGTCCCCACCCTACCCCGATCCTTTTTTTTCCTCAGATTATACAGAGAATCCAGTGAAATCTTCTGGGCACAAAACTCTGCCTCAGGCTCCTTCTCATCATGCTTGATGGTCAAGTTTTGCCTTCAGAAGCTGTGCAGCCAGTATTTGTTAAGTACCTAGTAGGTGTGGGGTGTACCACGAAACAAAATAAATGAAATCCCTGCCCTCCTGCAATTGGTCTTCTCTTGGGAGTGGACGAGAGAGCAAAATGAATGAGAAAACTACAAGGTCTGTTCTGTCTGATGACGAGAAAGCCAGTGTTGACAGGCCGGAGAAGGCAGGTGGGGGCTTTAAATAGGGTATCCAGAGAAGGCGTCAGGAGAGAGCCGAGGGGGCAACTCTGGGGTGGATAAAAGCGCACTCAGAGCGGAGGCCCCTGGAACGGGGCCCCGATTCCTCAAACAGCAGGACGACTGGCCTGGGTGGAACAGAGTGAGGGAAGGGGAGAGCCTAGGAGGTGGGAATGGAGGACTTGGGGGGGGGGCAGGACCCCACGGCCACGCCCAGACTGGGGCTTCCCCTCTGAGTAACAGGGGAAGCCCTTAGAAGGATCTAAGCAGAGGAAAGATGTGATCTAACTTATATTTTCAAAAGAGAGTCTGCTTCAGTGTTGAGAAAGAACCAAAGGGGTGAGGGCTTGGCTGGGGGCCAAGAGATCCAGGCGGGGAGGTGGGGGAGAGGGGGCTTTGGCTCCTCTCTTTGTTAGAGAGTCTCAGGTCAGCCTGGTTAGCTGCAGTGTCCCAGAGCTGAGCTCAGGCCCCTGAGCCGAGCAGAGCGCGTGGAACAAATAGCGGTTCTGTTTTGAAAAACCTGGCAGGTAATAATCCACTTGTTTATCAGAAGACCCACTTCGCTACAAGAGCCGCAAGGAAGCCTGCTGCATTTGGGGTATTATCTGTGTAACTTGAGCTTTCCTCTTCCCCCACTTTGACTGATGGCCCAGGACAGCCACCAGAAGCCCGTCCCTACCCCTCCCCTGCCTCTGACACTGCCTGGCTCTCTGACCTCCTACCTGCCATTTATTTTTGTCTGTGCCTCAATTTCTCCATCCTGAAAAGAAGAATAACTCTGCTCAAGGAACATTATGAGGATGAATGAGGTAATAAGGACGTGCCCGAAAGCAGTTTGAGCTCCTTCAAGAAAAGCTTATCACACAGGGGTCCATTTTTCCACCTCTCTGTTCCTCTCCCGATAAATAAAACTGCCAGAGGGGTGAAGTCCGTCTGGGGCATAAAGGAAAACGAAAGCAGACAAAGGCAACAGCACATTTCTTTAAAGTGGCTTCCAAGGCATCATGAAGCGTCTTAGAGGAGCCTCCTTTGTAACAGAAGGGGAGAGAAGGCAGAGAATGTCCAAGGAACTGGGGGGGTGGGGGGGGTGATTTTGCCTCAGTTTAGGGGCCAGAAATTGCCTCAGAGAGGCTTAGGAAAAAAAGCAGAACTAGTTACCCCACCTGCTGCCCAAAGAATTGCAAAGCTGACCAGGAGGTGGGGTGAATCCCTTCGGTAATAATGTGAAAAAATTTGCCCATCACACCCTTCCTCATGCTTGGTTGTCACAAACCAGTCAGATAAAGAACTATCAGGTGCCTTTTAACGAAAGAAACACTGTCAACGTCTTCTCACTGCCTCCCTTAAGGCCTCTTTATGACTCCCTTAAATGAGAGCCATTCCAGGTGTATTTTCAGACGGTCACTGAGTTCTGTGTACATTTTGTACCGAAACTTCTAGAAAATGTCAACTTATTTAAAAAACAATGACGGATTTTTAAGAGGGATATTTTAATGTGGTACATTAATGCTGGTTGGTTTTTTGTTGTTTGCTCTTTGGAATTCAGGAAATACAGATCGGAGGGGTTGTCAAAATGGTTAACAGAATTTTAACAAGCAACTAATTTTCTAAAGCAACTCCTACTGGCCCGGCAGGGGTTGCAACTCTGGGAGGTCAAGGAAGGTTGCATGGCTTGAGCTCAGGAGTTGGGGATCAGCTTGAGCAAGAGCGAGATTGTGTCTCTGACAAATAACTGGGCGCTGTGGTGAGTACTTGTAGTCCCGGCTACTCGGGAGGCTGAGGAAGAGGATCACTTGAGCCCAAGACTTTGAGGTTGCTGTGAGGTATGACACCATAGCACTCTATCCAGGGTGACAGAGTCCCACTCTGTCGAAAATAATAATAATAATAAAAATAAATAAAATATCCAGGGTGACAGAGTCCCACTCTCTAAAAATAATAATAATAATAAAAATAAATAAAATATAAAAGAAAAGAATAAAAGAAAATAAAGCTACCCCACCTTTTCTGTACACGAGGAAAGTTAATTCTGCATTCACAGGATTGAGGAGTGAGGAGAAGGATGACTTCTGGGTTGATACTTTATCTGTCTCAACGATGCCAGTGCCTCTGAGTGACCCTGAGGACAGTCACTCACTCTCACCTCCATTTGTGCCTTCTCCAGCATTACCTCAAGTTCTACATAACAGGGTACTGAGTGCTAGAATGCTCTGGGCTTCCTCCCCTTCCTCCCTAGGAAGGAGAGGGTGAGAAGCCTGGCCAGGACACGGAGGCGAGGCCTGCTCCGGCAGAGCGAGCTCCTCCGCCTTCTCCCTTTTCTCCTGCAAGCCTTTCATTCCTGTCAGACAACACGGCGAGGAAAGGCAAGGAAGCCACTCCTGGTCAGAGAAAGAGGAACAGGGCTCACTAATATCTGATCATCCTTTTCACCTTCTTTCATGTTACCGATTAGGCTCAAGTCCCCACCCTCACTGCTGACAGGAAGTCTGTGGTAAAATGAACGTGGAGATGAGGCCGTGCCTGGGGACAGGACACCAAGGTGCTGGGCGCAGGAGGCCCATTGGGAGCACAGTTTGAGCCCACTGCCTGGCAGGAGGGTGGTGGCTGCGCTGCGATGATCGCAAAATAACTCGTTTTCATTTAAAAAAAAAAAAGTTCATACCATATATCATAAGTACAATTTTTATGCAAATAGAATCTCCATCTAAATGAAACAGAAAACTAGTGGGTCAGAGAGAAGCCACGGAATACTCTTTTGATCTCATAACTAAAGGGACTTGCTTTTTAAAATCAGAGACTACAAAGAAAAATAAATCCAGAGCCCTGTACCTCAAACACTAGTATTTATTATTGTAAATAAATGGGCATTTAGTGTTTTGGTATTTTTTCCCCTCTCCCTATCGCCTCCCATCCATGCCATGATAGTTTGTCTCTGACATAGATGTACAATTTGCAGCCCAGACTGTTTTTTTTTTTTTTCGGTAAAAGGATCACTCTTTTCACGGATGTATTATGGAATAATCCATTGAGCGGCTATATCACAGTTATTTAACCAATATCTTAGCATCTTTCTTCACAGCTGGTGAATTGCTAAGTAGAAAGGTGCCTTCTACTTTGTAGGTTAAAAGCCCAACGTCCATCAGTGACTAATGGGAGCTGTACTAGGCTGAGATCCAGACTCCACTCCTGGGGACCAAGGGGGAGAGTCAGCACTCAGGGTGGGCTAGGGCTCACGGGGCGCCCCTGAAGAATACGTTCTAAATAACATTTACATCACCTCCAGAAAGGTCTCCAAACACCCTCATCTTTGTGTACAGTCCTGAGGAAATTATGTCCCTGAAAGGTCCATAAATCTGTCTCTGTTTCCATCGCAATGCATTCCCTGTCAACCATTCATTTGCTGGAGAAAGGACATGGCCAGATCGAGTTAGATCAGGCTAGAGACCAATCACACAAAACAGTAACACGGCAGCCGGCCTCATCCCTGAGTTATGGCTGAAACTCACAGATGCATTTCCAGAGGAAAGCGAGCTGGACCCTCAGAAGACATCTAGGGTCCAGGGGGTGGTGAGGTTTTGATCAACCAAAGTTCACATCCACGATGAAATGAACCAACCCCTTTGGAACATGGGAGTGATGCTGCCTCTGGCTTTATTAACCTTAAAGAAAGATCGTGGCTGGGCAGCTGCCATCTTGCTGGCACAACTGGTTCCCAGTCCCAGTGGTTTCCGCTCTGCTATCTCTCTAGGCTTTAATTTAATAACAGGGAGGCTAAACACACGTGCCATGAATCCTATTAGTCATAAGTGGCTCCTTGCCTCTTAGACAATGCATGAGGAAACCTTTCTATGGCACGTAGGCAAAGCTCCCTAATTCAGATGACTACTTGGAAGTGAAGCTAATCTGAATTATGAATTTCTTAAAAAAAACCCAAAAAGCAAAAAAAAAAAGCTGTTAAGTATGTGCAGAAACCCCTTTTCAGAAAATAAATTTTTATCTAGTAGAGCACTTTGGTTAGCTGCCTAAAGGAACGGGTTAGGGCATCCTTGAGTCAATACCTGCTTCTCAAGTGCCTGAGGGTACTTTAGAACTGCTCTCTTGCTAAAGGGCAAATTTCTCAAGACTGTTCCAGAGTATTCTGTGCTTAGCCAACCCTTTCTCCAAGGTGAGAGCACACAGGTAAACCTCAAGCCAAGATCTTCATCCCAAGGATCATAAATTCCAAATTCCTGGAGTCTACATCAGCGAAGATTAGGTGCAGTGGGAACCCTGTGAGGAAGCAGAGATATGTTGCTACCGCCTGCCAGCCTTCACGTTCATTTATGCTGACAAAAGCCACGGAAGGGCTTCAAAGCAGGAATGAGATTACAAAAAGAGAAAAAAAAATTCTATTCTGAGGTCAGCATATAGTAGGAGGCAAGCAAAAAAAAAAAAAAAGCCCTGTCTACTACTTCTCAGGAGAGTTTTTGTTTTAGCTTCTGGCTTTTTTTTATGTGTGTATATATGTGTGCGTCGTTTATTTCATTTTATAGGAAGAAGAAAGTTTGGGGGAAGGACGTTGTTATAGGATTGGTGAGTGGTCATTTGGCAGAACCAATGAAACCACCAGCAGCCCTCTTATCCCAATCAGAGTAAAATCCAGAGTCCTTCCCAAGGCACAGAGAGGAGGTGGGGCAGGGCTCGAGACGCCTCGCTCTTTCCCACTGGTCCCCCAGGCTGTGCAGGGCCTCCTGAACACACCCCTGCCTCCAGACACGGGCACCTGCTGCTCCCTCTTCCCTGGCACTCCCTATCTTTCCCTGCAGGCCGCAGGAGAGAACACGCCAATGCCCCACAGCCGTGATTTTCCACCCGTGTGCCGCGCATACTGCTGTGCCAAGACACATTTTCAAGGTCATTAATAAAGTGGTTATATATTCTTTTCAAAACTGTTTTGTTTGTTTGTTTTTGATCCACATTGTTTATGTGTGCTGCAGAAGCTGACCTACAGGTTCAAGTGCTCCATGAGATAGAAAGGGCAGAGAAGCACTTCCACCTAGCCTTGTCCACCTGTGCTCTTATATTTACAGTGCTCTGTTTCTCCTGGCACCTCTTCATCTGTTTCCTATGAATGAAAGCTCCTTGAGGGCAGGGGATTCTGCTGTTGGCAGCTGTACCCCCAGGGAGAGCTCACAGAGGGACCTCCGTGAACACCAGCAGGTGACCTGGGTAACTGTGCAGCGCCTGCACTCACACTTACGCACACACAGCAGAGTCGGCAAGGGCAGCAGCCCACGAGGCTTGGGTCTCAGCCTGACCCGGGGCCTACTCAGACCCACCAAGTCAAGAAACAGCTCTTTCTGCTCCTTCCAGTAACATTAATTGTTGGTCATAAAACTTCAAAGAAACAGCTATTTATAGCTCGATTCAGGCCCTTTTTTCCACACACACTCACCACAGCACTTTCCAGCTCAGTTCCCATGAGCACACTGAAAACAGCCTCCTGCCCACTTCCTGTGGAAGCAGCTCGGGTCCTGAGGCGCGCCGACCCTTTTTTTTTTTTTGTTCCAGAGTTCAGTCTTTCGGTTTCTTTTGGGTTTTCTCAGTTGGGTTTTTTTCACTCTTTTTCTCAGGCACCCAAGACCCCACTGAACCGCCCCCATATCCAGCCCGACAACCAGATGAACAAATAGTAGTAACCCCACAGGGGGAGAAGGCTCCTTCTCAAAACATCCCTCCCAAGGAAAACAAGCAGACACCACGAAGTTTCGCAAGGTCTCGGCCGACGAAAACTGGTAATCTGTTTATCAAGGCCCGAACCCTTGAGTGGGGCTGGGGAAACATCTGTTTAGTACACCGATTCGAGGAAGCAAGTCCTGTTGTTATGTAGGAAGGTCCGTACCTTGAACATGAGTCATGCTGATGATTTACTTACCAGCCATTTGCCGGAAACTTTACAAATATTTCTAATCATTACGAAAACGAAAATGTTGCGAGATCAATAACTAATTATCTCCGTATAAAACATGAGTGAAGAGACTCAAAGAAAAAGCAGCTATGATAGGGCAGAGCCAGCCTCTGTACCCACCATCTGGGGCCCTCCCTGATGAAAATCTTCCTTCCCACCCTGCAGATGGGGCACTGGGGCAGCCTGAAGTGTAGCAAAGAAACAATGGGACACCAAAGTGCTCCAATTCGGGGAAAATGGAATTGGCTCAATTCCTGGTAACAGCTAAGTTCAAGGTACAGTGAGTTCATCATATACTTCCTTCATCACATGAAACATTGGGATCAATAATATATAGAATTAAAAGTAAGCTCCTGGCCCAGTGCCTGTGGATCAAGCGGGTAAGGCGCCAGCCCCATACACCTGAGCTAGTGGGTTCGAATCCAGCCTGGACCCACCAAACAAGAATGATGGCTACAACCAAAAACTAGCCAGGTGTTGTAGCGGGCACCTGTAGTCCCAGATACTTGGGAGGCAGAGGCAGGAGAATGGCTTGAGCCCAGAAGTTGGAGGTTGCTGTGAGCTGTGATGCCACAGCACTCTACCCAGGGTGACAGCTCCAAAAAAAAAGGATGCTCCAACAGGAAGTATTCTTTGGAAAAGAAGGGTTCTGTAGGTCTACTCAGCCTTAAAAGAGGGAGATCAAGACATATCTCGGGCCTCCCACGTAGCTGTCAGTAGACGATGGTTTTTCTTCAGCTATCTGGGGTATACCTGCCGCGGTCTTAGCAGCCCACGAGAAGTACTAATTGTGATGATTAGTAAGTACAGTGCGGTTCTCCACATGGACCACATATTTGAGAGATGGTGTGCCCACAGTAGAAGGAGAGCCCCTCTGTAGATGTTATCATCTGAGAAAAATGGAAACTAAAGTGGTCTTCATGGCTTAGGTTAGAAAACCCCTTTTAGTTTCAAAAAGAAACCCCCTAGGAAAACACTGCAAGTCTGTTGTCATTTTCTGACTCTGGTGGGCCTGCTGCAGCCCAGATAATGCTTGCTCATGACAGTAAGGTGCGCGAGTCTTTGCATCATTCATCCGTGGAAAGTCTCCGGCTGTCACGAAGCTCAGGGCCCAGATCCACGGAGCTCTGCAGACCTCATCTTTGTGTTTCTTACCTGAGGCTCAGGGCATCACCCTGGCTGTAGAGTTTTGTGCAGCTGTCCTAGAGAAAGGACCCAGTGGACTACAAGGCCCTGTGGCCTCCTTACCCTATGATACCCTGTCCGTAGGCCACAGGCCATGTTTAGGAATGAAGGTGTGGGCTGCTTGGAGGCCACCTTGCAAATTGAGCCCAGCTGAATTGAGCCCACCCTAGCTGGGGACCAAACACACGGCCTGGGTGGAGATGAGCTGATTCCATCAGAATTTTTCCTTTTAGGGATCTTGGGGAATCAATAGTACCACTGAGGTCACACCACAGAGGGGGTTCCAGGAAGGCAAGATCAGGGTGCAGAGTCAAGCTAAGAAGAAGGAGAAGTTATGAGTAAGCAGAAGCAGCTAGAATGGAGAGGAGAAGCCAGAGGGAGCTGGGCCACAGTGCGCTGGGGCCTCGGACTGTCGAAGGTCCTAGGCCTCCTTGAGTCTACAATGTCTCTCTGCTTCCCATCCTTCCCGAGGCCTGTCTGATCAGCATTGCCGGCTCCTCCTGAGCATGTGACTCACCGTAAGTGTGGGAACCTGAGTGATTTCCTTGCATATAAGGGAGCCTGCTAGAACAGCACAGAAATGGCCAAATTCCAGGGAGAGGGCTGCAGGTACCAGTAACCTCCTCTTTCGGCAGGACTGTAAACATGAGGACCCGAGGGCCCTTCCCTGGGCCAGCGGCCACCTGCAGATAATTGTTCTGTCCACCCAAACTGTGAAGTCAAATCCCTCCTTACTCAGGACTTCCGGCCAGCGTGGAGTCATGTTCTGGCTTCCTACCTCTTGGCCAACTTCTCCCTAGCTTGTTGTTGCAGCACAGGGTGACATGAAGAATCTTAGACGAGCTATTCCAGGCCTGGCCCGACCTGCTCTGAAAGTGGAGAGCCGCCCAGGCACCATCCAACTTGACTCTCCAACGCGGTGATGTTCGAGACAAGCCTCCTTTGACATGGAACTTGCTTTCTTCTGCCCGTCCGTGGTATTTTGGAAGTTGGGCACCTCTTCCCGGCCCAGCTTAGGAAGGACTGAGCTTTTACTGAGAAAGGTCCAGATGTCTCTATGCTTTACACGCTTCCCGTGGAAAGTGAAAAGCACCAGCCCATGTCACTCTTGAAGACTCAACTGAAGGAATCAAGGAATTTCTCCCAGACTTCGGTAATTCTCCCCAATTGACTCCTCACAATGCACCCTGCCTTCTCTCCTCTGAAGTACAAGTATTGCTTCCTCCCACTCCATCCAGTGTCTACAAGAGGACCTCTGGGCCATCTAAGCTGTCCGTCAGGAGGGTAGCCCAGCCTTGTATCATGTACTTTTCCAAGGCTGCTTCTCCCCTCCCTAACCCCCCAATCCCATTTACTCTTTTTTTTTTTTTTTTTTTTTTTTTAATGAGACAGAGTCTCACCATGTTGACCTCAGTGGAGTGCTGTGGCATCACAGCTCAAAGTAACCTCCAACTCTCGGGCTTACATGAGTCTCTTGCCTCAGCCTCTCACCTCGCTGGGACTACAGGCGCCTTCCACGATGCCACACTATTTTTAGGTTGCAGTTGCCATTGTTGTTTAGCAGGCATGGGCCGTCTTGATCCAGCCAGCCTCCAGCCTCAGTGTATGTGGCCTGCACCCTACCCACTGAGCTATGGCCCAGCCCCCATTTAGTCTTGAGGCCTCACAGGAGATTCTCTGAAGAGAGCCTACAAATGTATCCATACCCTACACACAGACCCATTCATCACCACAGAGAGGAGACCCATTCATCAATTTGGAATTTGAAAGACTTTGAATACATGCATCCTGATAAGGTGTCCTGAATCAGCCCCAAGTTTTGATGAGTTGATTTTCTTTCAAAAAGTGAACATAGGTAAATTTGAGCTCCATACCCTTAGAGACCATCAAGAAACTCACCAGTGGAAAATATTCCTTCTTAGCTCTAAGCTTGCATTTCCTTGTGCAAGTATGGCCTTTGTAAACCAATCACATGAAAACCATGATTTGTACTGAGAAATTAAAACTTGCATTTCTGCTTTCTTCCTCTAACACTGGAAGGGTGGAAGGTTGACTTCCCTTCTTGGACAAGGGCATTACCATGTATTGAGCATCTATCTACTGCATGCTGGGAATGACATTCACGTTCACCAAGCAAAAGTAAAGCAGCAGTGTGATCTGTAGAGCATTTAAGAGAGCCCACCATGAGGGTGTGAGTTGGTGTTCTTTTTTACCGACGGTATTTTTGCTAATACTTCTGAATTCCATTCAACCAGAGGGCAATTGCTATTGTTAAGTAATAAAATGGACGATATTACGCATTTTTCTAGGTCTAAACAGTTATTACAAAGCTGATATAATTTAAAAATCAAAATGTTGCAGGAAGACAAGGCCCAACAGAGAGAAAGAGCACCCAAACACCGTGTTTATAAAAGGAAGGGCTTTATTCACCGGGTGGGAGTTTACAACATAGACACAGAAGAATTCCAAATGGCCGCATTCCCCGACTGGCTGGTTCCTTTTTAATCTTTAGTCAAGAAGTTTTAAGCCACAGGTACCTTTTTCATTGGCCAGCTAGAGTTAAGTGGGAGATGCTTTTCCAGCCCCCACAGAACTACAGGATTTCACAGAAGTGGAAATTTCCAAGTTCCCAGAAGTTAAGTTTACAAATTCCCCTCAAGAGCTGAGTCACCATGGAGAGGACCCTGCAGGTGTATCCTTGTGGTCTCCTTGAGAAGACCTGTTCTCCTAGATCTCACCCTTCTCGGGAATCCTCTTTCAAAAGCAGAGAAGAAATTGGTTCTGTCTGGATCACTTTTCCTTGCTTGTCTTTGAGTACACTCAACTTATTGAGAAGACTGCATTTCGGATGTAATTTTCTTTTTAGTTAGTTTGCTAGGTGACAGGGGAGCAAACAAGAAAAACAAACAAACAAACAAAACCGTGAGGCTGTGCCCACATCTGCCCAGTGAACCAGGAAGCAGAGAAGCTCTTTCTCAAAGCTCAGCAAAGCAGACCACTCAGTGGGCACCTCCCAGACATTTGTCTCCCATGCATTTGTCCTTAACCTCACCTCCCTTTCTCGGCCACTGTCACCCCTGGAATGACCGTAGCTCTTTGGTTACTGGGAAGATCCGAGAGACCTGCAGCAGGTGATTTTGAAAGAGGTGACAACCAACACAGCTCCCACCAGAGCTGAAGCCATGGTACTTCAGCGTTTTTATTCTTAAACATATACATCTATGAGTATCCACATATCAGTATACAATAAGATGAATGGCTGAGTATATCAATGAATATGTTTGCTTTACAGCACTTAAAATATCCTTTCTTTTTTACATAACATGTAGTAAACCCCAACTCATGGGGCTGTTGGGAGGATTAAAAGAGATAACGTTTCCAAATTGCTTGGTGTAAGCCAGTATCACTATGTTATTTCACGCAATAGTTATGTGATTTTTATTATTTATACTTGGTATTCTTTTTATAACTTATTTTTGATATTATTTACTGACCTGTACGCATTATCTATATTTAGATTTATACCTCTCTCTGTACACAGCTCTGGGATATAATCAATGTGCCTCCTAAGCCCTTCATTGGGAAAAGGAAACCCATTTGCAAATAGGTACACCTTTCTATCTTTTTTTATTGTTTCAGGTTAATTGAGGGTACCAAGAATTAGGTTACAATGTTTGCATTTGTTAGGTAAAGTCCCTTTTATAATTGTGTCCCGCCCCCAGGAGGTGTGCCCATACACCCTAACATTGTGCCCATTAAGTGGGAGCACACCTATCCCCTTCACTCCTTCCCCCACCCCTCACCTGGAATTGATTTTTCTCTTATGTGGATATTAGATCTACTGCCTTCATATTAGAATTGAATACATTAGACTCTTCCTTCTGCACTCTTGTGATACTTTATTAAGAAGAATGTGTTCTATGGGTGGCACTTGTGGCTCATGGAGTAGGCCACTAACCCCATATGCCGAAGGTGATGGGTTCAAACCCAGCCCTGGCCAAAACCTGCCCAAAAAACCCGAAAAAAAACTAAGAAGAATGTTTTCCAACTCAATTCAGGTTAATAAAAAAGATGTAAAGTCTCCATCTTTTTTAATGGCTGGATAGTATTCCATAGTATACATACGCCACAACTTGTTAATCCCTTCCTGGGTTGGTGGGCATTTAGGTTGTTTCCACATTTTGGCAATTGTCAACTGAGCTGTGATAAATAGTCTAGTGCAATGTCCATCACCTAACCCCAGTGAGAATAGCTCACATCACAAAGTGTCAAAACTGCACATGCTGGCATGGACGTGGAGAGAAGGGAACACTTTTACACTGCTGGGGGAACGACAAGCTATGCACCTCTCTCTTTAAGATGGTCTACTGAAGGCCAAGAGCACCCCAGGGCTGTGGCCCGGGCCTCCTCTGGGCTCCTAAATCAGCTCCTTCCTGTTTCTCTCTGGCTTCTCAGACATTCTCCACCACTGTGTAAACCAAGACGTTCATGATGGTCTGGTTCTGCCTGCGGCGCCGTAAGACTGATGTGAGTGGTTAACCAAAGCAGCCCCCACAGAAACTGCAAGGGTGGAGTCAGAAATTTCTTTCTATGAAAAATGCAAAGCACAACCTCAGAAAAAAGAAACCCAGTTTTCATTAAAACAGGAGGATGATCCTTTCAACCACCTGGCAAGAGACCCTCTTCCCACGAACAGAGGAAAGTTCCCAAGGAGTTAGGAAAGACCAGGGATGAGAACTGCAGAGCTCCACACAGCCCCCTCTGTGCCTCAGGAAAAAACTTCAAGCAAATGCAGGCTGGGTGTTAGTGATCGGTTGACTGTAGCAGTATATTCCCTTTGTGCCATGCAATTGTCTTTGTTTTGCTTCAAACCTAATTGTCTTATCGTGCTTTGGAGCCTGTAACATGTATGGAAGGGGACTGGAGTCAAGAGCTTACGTGAGCAGATGAATAAAACAGCATTGCCACAGAGTTTTGTTAGGAAGAAAATGTTGGTGTCAGGCAAGATAGGCTAGATTCTACTACAGATTTTCCAAATACCCCCCAAAGCTATGGCCTTAACAGGACAAAGGTTTGTTTCTTATATTTTTCTTAGGCTCAGTAGGGAAGTTCTGTTGCTGTGGTCACACAGGGACACAGCAGGACAGAGGTCCCCATCTGGATATCACTTCCCTGATTGCTGGGGCAGGAGAGGGGATCAGGGTGACCCGCACACTGGCTCTTAAAGGGGAAAGGGGCAAGGCAGGGAAGGGGAAGAGGGATGGGTGGAGAGAGGGCGATTGGTGGGATCACACCTACAGTGCATCTTAGAAAGGTACAAGTGAAACTTACTAAATGCAGAATATAAATGTCTTCATATAGTGATTAAAAGATCATGAAGGTTATGTGAAACAGTTCGATGAAAATATTTCAGATTGTATATGAAGTCAACACATTGTACCCCATGATTGCACTAATATACACAACCATGATTTAATTAAAAAAATAATAATAATTCTTAATTAATTCTTCAGGTTGTTATAATTTGTTGAGATGTTTAGAACCATTCTAATCCAATGTTAGTGCTATATAAGTGTTTGTGAATAAATACAATGAAGAGAAGCTTTGAATATTTTATACCAAAATTCAGAGGCATCTATTTAGCTCAAATCCTACAGCTTTGGGAGAGAAACACTCCTTAGGCTTAAGTTTGAAATTGTGAGTTTGAATTGTGAGAGCAGTTATGTGTGTGTGTGTGTGTGTGTGTGTGTTTTGTTTCTTTAAATTTTATTTTTCTAAATAAATTTTTATATATTTTTTAGTTTAATACCAACATTTCATTACATCACAAAACATATTCATATCTCTGGGATTCTTTCCTAAATAAAATTGTCACAGTGGAGGGTGGAGCAAGATGGTGGACGAGTAACAACTTCCTTGTGGCTAGGCACGGTGAGACTGGGGAGAGAGGACTTCACGGATCTCTGCCAGGCAGGATCTGTCCAGAAACTTCCCTTTGGGGACACAGGGAGACAGCGTGAGGCTTCTGGACACCCTGAGGAAGGCGAAAGCGGCAGAGATTGGGCAAGTGGTTGCGTCTGTTCATTCGGTCTGATCCTGTCGGCTGTGGGTGGGGCAGCAGTGTGACTGCAGGCTGGAAGGGCCTTGCCTGTGAGCCATTTGGGTTTCTTTTGGACTTGGCACTTGGTTGACCTGCCTTGGGAGAACTTGGGCAGGAGTGCAGGGGATTTTGAGTGTTGTCTGGGGCCCCAGACTGGGCCAACAAGCCAGACGGAGCTGCTAGTGTTTGGTGGTGGGCTGTGTGGAGCCATTGTGGGAGAACTGCCCTGGCAAGCTCCACCCTCAGAGATACAGAACAGGCATTGGATGGGAGTGAGTAATCTAGTGACTGAGCAGCCTAAAGGTGGGAACTGAGACTCTTTGCAGCCTTAGCCCACAGGGGCATAGGGTGAGACCAGTTTTGGCACACTGGGTAAGTGGATAGCCACTCAAGGAGTGATCCCAGCCATAGCGCTTTCCTGGGAAACCTTCTGCTTAGCCCAAGTTAGCAATTTAAAGTGTCTTCTAAGCAGGCTGAGGAGGATTTAAGCTCTCCAGCCTGTAGGGTTTGAGAAATCATTGGAAACACAGGGTCACTCCCTACAAAGATCCAGTAACAACAGAGTGATTCTGCCAGGGTCTAATCTGGGAGAGACACCTCCTCAAATCTGAGGAAGGTCATAGGCAATAATGAAAAATAATCATAGTCAGAATCAATAGAAAAACTCTGGCAATATGAATAACCAGAGTAGATCAACTCCCGCAAGGAATGACAAGGTAGATGAAGCACAAGATCCCTTGCATAAGCAAATGGCTGAGATGTCAGAAGTTGAATTCAGA
>CAUYON010031492.1:0-22588 GCA_963573935.1 Arctocebus calabarensis
TGTTTAAATAAGAAAATGCATGCAAAAGTACAATATGCTTGTATTTGTCATTGCAATTTAAAAGACTCACAAATTTTTCATTTCTTTTTTTGAAACTTGATCCTGTAATACCTCAAAACATATTCTAAAACCATTCAAGCCCAGCCATGTCACAGACCTGGGGATTAAATTGCTCAGAATCCTATTCCTGTCGTTTTGTGTGGGGGGGTGGGGTAGGGTGGGGGAGTGGATGCACGATCACATGCATACAACATGTTTTTGGTTGCTTTAATTTTCCTGGTTTTTTTTTAATCTGTTTTATATTGGTAGAAGCTGTTATTTTTTAATTATTTTAATATTACATTTGTTTAAGCACTACTTGGCAAGAACTTTCAAGTGCATTGCCTCATTTATTTCTCAAACAATCTCACAACGAAGTTTTTATTTTCATTTCACAGATGAAGACACTGAGGTTCAAAGAACTTCTCCAAGTTTATACTAGGAAAAGTTCTAGTATAGAACTTTTGGTTCCTGGCAAAGCCAGGATTCAAACCCAGTGCTCTTTTTTTTTTTTTTTGTCTTTTTATAGAGACAGAGTCTCACTTTGTTACCCTCAGTAGAGTGCCATGGCCTCACAGCTCACAGCAACCTCCAACTCCTGGGCTTAGGCGATTCTCTTGCCTCAGCCTCCCAAGTAGCTAGGACCACAGGCACTCACCACAACCCCCAGCTATTTTTTGTTGCAGTTTGGCCGGGGCTGGGTTTGAAGCTGCCACCGTCAGTATAAGGGGCCAGCGCCCTATGAGCCACATGCGCCACCCATGTCTTATCTTTCTACTTCATTTTACATATAAGGATAAAATCCTGACACTTTCTCTTTATCAAGAGCCAGCAGAGAATTTAAAATATGTGTGTTTGTAGAACTCTTTTTCTCCTTTATAGAAAAAGTTCTCAATGTGACTTAAATGTACAAATCTAAGAGTGACAGTCCAAGTCTTGGAAACAAGACAGTTAATGCTGCTAGATCAAAGCATCTGTAATTAAATAGCAAAAAGCAAGCCCACGAGGCCTTCTTCCAAAACGCGAGTCGCACAAGACAAAGGAAGCATTGAATGATAGTGTTCACAAATGATGATGTGGGCTCCTGTAATGTCCGGCCCCAGAGAAAGACACTTGGAATCATCAAGTTATTGCTGAACTCCATGATATTATTTATCTTTAGGCTGCAATTTATAACAATCACCTGGTAGGTTCAAACAGAGAAAAATGAGTTGTCAAAAACAAGCAATAAGAATTGCAAGTACAAGTAACTGTCAAAATGATAAAACTGTCACATTTGTACATATCAAACAACAACTGCATTCATTATGTCCAAATTCCTGGTACTTAACAGTGCCTGCCGAGGAGGCTAAGTAGAAATATATTCAAAAGAGACTGGACTGTTGGAGTTACTCGTGACTTCACAGAGAATGCAACGAAATGGTCTGGAGAGGAATCCACTGGTGTCTGGGAAGACTCGTCAGAAAGGACATCTCAGTCTTAAGCATTTTGGAAAAACACGTCTGGTACTGGTTGTGGAGAGGCAGAGGAGGCCTCCAACAGTTCTCATTCTTATTTTTTAGATGCTTCAATGGCCAATGTGAGTGTGTTTTCCCTCAAAGAAAGCTTTACAAAAAAAAGATCTTTAGGCATGAGAGGTGTTGCTGAAATGACAGTGGATAGGGGGAAAAAAGGAGAAGGGAAGCAAACAGGAAGAGAGGGAGGGTCGCAGAAATGGAGAGAATGTAAGAAAGTGGGGACGGTAGAAAGAGGAGGAAGGGGAACAAAGATTAAGAGAGAAATGTAGAGAGACTATTTGATCTTTTTGAGTACTATTTTTATTTTTGGCTATTGTGTTCTAAGTCCTTTTATCCTAACACAAAATTAATATTTTTTTAATTCGAGGAGAAAAGGTGAGGAGCAGAAAGATGACCTCACATTCATTTAAAGTTCATTAAATTTCTTCTTTTCCTACCCCCTGACTTCTCCAGCTTTCACCTAGAGTTGTTGTTTTTCACTTGCTGGTGCAGTGAAGAGCTAAAAATTGTTGGTTAGAAATATTGTTGGGGATCCTCTTGAAATTCTGGGGATTCTGGATTTCCTTCTGATTAGTGATAGAAAAGTTATTGGTGTATTCTGACCCTTAAAATTACTATCCTCTTGTCAAGAGTTCTTCGTTGAAGAGGCTCTGGCCAGGACAACAAGGTGCCTTTAAAGAGCAGCTGACACTGGAGATGTACAAAAGAAATATTTTTCTGCATTGAGAGTCAAGGTGCTGGTTTTTAGACCAACCTGCTTTGTTCATTACATACCATGTTACTCTGCTCTCTTCCCATTATTAATCTCCTTTCAGTCCACTATCATCTATATGTGTTCTCATCATCTACAAACTTTATTATCTCTCCAGTAATATCTTTTTATTTTAGTCTGTTACATCCAAGGATTACTGGGGGCAATGCTGCTCCTGACTTGTGACCACCCTGAGACCTTTGATGCTGCTTGAAAGAATATAAAATAAATACATGTAGTATATTTAAAGACAAAAGAAATAAATCATAAGCACAGGAAATAACACAGTAAAAATAAGCAGATATTTTAAAACATGCATAGAACAGGACATTAAAGCAACAAGGTGGGTTATGGGACAGAGTATAGAACGAATAAGATGATATGTAATGTATATCAAATAGATACTGCAGAAAAAAGAGAATGAAGAGAACATTTGAAAGTGATGGCTGAGAGATTTGCATGATTAGTTGACAAACTTGACTTGCGATATTACAGATGCAAAACAAATGCTAGACTTTGTAAGTTCACGCTTAGACATTCAGTAAAACTGCAGAGCACCAAAGAAGAAAAATTGAAAAGCAACCTGAGAGAAAAAGTGGGTAACCTTTTAAGAGTCATACGAAAAGAGAACAGTTTTCAATAGCAATAACAGAGATCATGAAGAAAAAAATGAGATAAACTTTGTGAAAGTTCTGAGGGTGGAAAATAATTCCTTCAGTCTATTTAACAGAATTCAAGTTAGATCACCATTCCAGATTAATTTCAACATAAAGACAACTTTACATGAATATTTTAAATGTTTATAATATATTAGACCCTTGCTGAAAGAGGTGCTAACACATAGACTTCATGAGGAAATTAAAGAAGAAGACGGATAGAAGAAGCAAGGAACAAACTAATGTGACTCTGGGGCAACTTCAAAGAAGCTCTTTGAATGAAAAAAATAGTGAATGATTTCAGGAAGGGATGTAAGTCAATAACGATACTTAAGAGCCCAAAGGGGCCCAAGAACAATCATTGCTTATTTAAGAAAACCATACAGCTATTGAGCAACCTCAGTTTCCGTTAAGTATATATATTTAAGATTTAATTTCAATTTCTAAAAGAATAGAAATATCTATAATTTACAACAATAAAGGAAGGAAATGGGGGATAAAAGCAAATTAAACTAAGGTAGGAGGCAGAGACTAGGGAAGGAAATCCCCCATGTTCATTATTTAATGGTAAAACCCCTGAAATATTTCCTTTAAAGTCAGCAGTAAGGCAAAGATGTTCTCTATACCACCCCTATCTGATGTTACACAAGAGGGCTTCGCCAAAGCAAAAGGAAGAAGAAATGTCAAGTCATGACAATTAGAGAAGTCAGGACAAGTCTGCCCCTTCACGCATGTGATATAATAGGAGAAAAATCTAAAGAATGTACAAAACATTCATTACACTAACAGAGTTTTTAAAAATTGCCTCAAGAAGTCATGATCAAAACTCTTCCCTCTAATTTACCCTCCCCAACCCCAACTTGGGAAGTCACCTTTCCTGTTATCTTCTTCTATTTTTAAAGTTATAGGAGTCGATTCCTGCACACATCATTCACGAGTAAAGTCCTGGAACCCTCCATCTACGGAGGCAGGCAATGAAGACAGCCAACCACAGACCACCTACACTTGTGAGCCAAAAGAAAGTTTGAAGTTATTATTTAGGAAACAGCAAGAAAAATCCTAATATTTTTTTTTTTTTTAGCATCACTGAATAAGTGCTTCTGACCTGACGCTGTTCTACCTTTGCCTATTACTGATTACACTAATCAGATTTATGTTTTCCAGAAATGTCATCAAGCCACATGCAATAAAGATGGTTCCAGTCCATGAACCCCTGTATTACTCTCCCTCCGGAGAAACCCTAACTGCCCCCTTCTATCATCACCCGATTCAGCAAGAAGCAGTTACATTGAGTCTTCGCCCCTTTTCCCTAACAGCAGTTAGAGTTTCTACTCGGAAAGGGAGAATTGATGCAGGACATTTGGCGCCCTAGCCAGCTCAGCAGAAATGGTGGACCTGCCGCCTCCTCCTTGGCAGTGTCGGTGCTGTGGTAGCCAGCTGAAGAGCCAGCTGGCTGGATGACAGGCAAGGAGGGGGACCTCCAACCCCCACCAGAGGCTCCAATAGCCAAAAAGGCTGGACAACTGCCAAGGAGACACCTGTGCCTTGGTGTCTCCTTCACTTTAGACTTAGGACTAAATGTGGAACCCCCATTTCCTATGCCTAGGTCAATTTCTTGTGAATTTCCTAGGCCTCAATTCCATGAATGAACTGTATCCATTCATTGATACATTCATTCACCTTGCCCCTTGCTGAAGGGACTGTATTCATTCGTTTCCTGGCCAAGGAACCCATACACCTATATGTACCCTGAGACTAAAGGCCTAAAGGAGACGGGGAAAGACGGGGAGAGAAACGGAGAGAGCTTCTCTCTCCCCACTTGAATTCTCTTCCTCTACCAGGAGCTTTAGTGCTTTCTGTATTCTTTTCTGTAAATAAATTCTGTCTTACCACTGGGGGGGGGGGGGAAATAATGTAATGAAGAATAATAAAATACATGTATTTAAAAAGAAAAGAATGGTAGTAGGTAACAGGTGATGTAGGACCTTGGAGGTTGGGTTCAGAGTCTAAGAAATGTGGGTTTTATTCTAAGTAAGATGGAAATTTATTAGAGAATTTTTAAGCAGAGGTGTAGTGGGAACTAACGTATTTTTAAAATGTTAGTCTGGCTACTATGTTGAGTAGAAAATTCTAGGAAGAGGGTAGGAGCATATAGTATAAGTATTCTGATCCCAGTGGAGTAATTATAAGGCTTGAACTAGGCTCTTGGCAGTAGATAGGATGAGAAGAGATCCAGGTATGGGGTTCTTTTGAGAATGGAGCCAATAGGATTTATGGACAAAATGTGTAAGGTTAAACAATTAAGTTCATGAACTCATACTAGAAAAAGTGCTTTGAACGGTGAATTATGCCCTGGAATTAGAGCATAGTTTCCCAAGGGAATACTTCAGAGATGACCAAAGTGATATTTAGCAATGAGATGTGTAGCATTTTTTTTAGGATGAGTTCATAGGACCTGAAACAAAGGGAAAAGACAATGAAGATGTTAAACTTTTTGGCCAGAGCAACAATAATGATCAAGTCATCACCAACTAAGATGGTGAAGACTGATATTTAGATTAAAATTTAGTTGTGGACATGTTAAAATTGAAATGTCTATTAGGCTTCCATGTGGAGATGTTAAGAAGTCATGAAGGAAAAAGGATCCACCAAAGAGAATGTAGCCAGAGAGGTGAGCTGAGAACCAGGAGACTGTGGTGCATGGACTAGGAAGAGTTCAAAGAGTTTGAAGGAGGAGGAAATGATGAACTATGTCAACTAATATAAGAACCAAGTAAAATGAGAGTATTATGTGAAGTAAGGTGATGATCACCATTGGTTTTGAAAACATGGGGGTCATTGGTAACCTTGACAATACAGTTTCAGAAGACAGAAGCCGTATTGGACTTAATTCTATTACAAATGGGAGGGGAGACAAAAGGAGTATAAAAGGCAATTCACTTGTTCTTGAGAAGTTTGTTTTCAAAAGGAACAGAAAAAATGTAACTATAGCTAAGGAGCATGTGGAGTTGAAAGAAGACAGTCTGGTCAATTTTCTGGTGGAATTATGTAAATATTCTCTTTCAACTGCTTCTAAGCTCTTAGTGGGGGGACAGGGCAGAATAAAGGAGCTGTTGATATTTAAGGAGAAGAGAAAAGTTGTATAGCAAAAAGGATTTTCCCTATATCCATTGTCTCTCTCTTCCTTAGTAAACGAACCCCTATTTTTAATTTAGCCTCTTGTTGCCCAGAAGCAAGATTATGTGTTCCCTCTTCCCTTGCAGACAAGTGTAACCAGCTGACTAAATTCTGGCAAATGAGAAGCATGAGAAAAAGTTGTCTGAGACTACTAGGAAGAGTCCTTCCAGGGAAGTTTCTCTGCTTAGAGCTGCCACGTGTTTCTTGCATTTACCCTTTTGGCTCCTTAGAACTCCATCAGGCAGGTTAGTCCCCTGGAGGGTGAAAGCCATGATGAAGAAGGCAAAAAGAAGAAAAGTTCTTGGATCCCTAATGACCTTGTGGATCTGCAAGAAAAGCTGTGAAATACTTTCTTGAGCTTTATAAGAAGATTCATCTATGGATCTCTATTATGTTCGACTAAATCTAATCCAAACTGCACCATATATGAAATAGTCATATGGAAATATGGGAGCATGTTGAAAGGGGAAACATCATAAGCTTGCCAGGCCAACTAAAGCTTTGTGGTCACATATAGAGAGTGAACTCAGTCATCATGGTTGTCTTTCTCTGTTGCTGAAGTGTGGAGAGCAAGGAGACTTACTCCTGTTCAAGTTTTGGCAAAGATGAATCTGGAGAGAGGAACAGAAGAGTTAAGAATGCATAGAGCAGGGTGTTCTAATGATGGAAAGTACAATCTAGATGAAGTAACAAAAGAAATGAAGACTGGTAGGTGTGAAGGGCAGTGAAAATATGTTAGCATCCTTAGACTTAAAAAAAAAATATATATATATATATGTTAGCATCCTTAGACTGAAGGCCCTAATGGGGTTGAAAAATTGAAACAAGTATGGGATATTTAAAATTAAGATCATAAAGGGGTGAGGCCATAGTTGGTACAAATAGCTAAGGCATGCCTGCAAAAGTGGGTGGCTGAGAGAGGGTAAAGGACAAGTCGGGGGAAGTGAGGAGATTAAGTTTACACTGAATCCTATGGGTTGGGCCTGGCTCTAGACCACATTGGCTTTGGAGGTTGACACCTAATTTTTCACATGAACATTTTGCCTCTGTTTCTAAACTTATTTTTAAAAGACATTTGGTTTAGTACTTCATCATTATCACAATCCAATCATAATCATCCCTTCTGTGCTTACTACAGTGCCATCTCTCTTGGGCATGAAGTGGTTGTCAAGATATTATGGTCAATTACTATGATATTACCAAGTCCCCTGTGCAAATGGTAAGGGCAGATATCAATAACCTTTATTTTTTTGCTGTTATTAAATTAGCAACCTGACGCAAAGGATAACTACTTGCCCAAGAATACATACGTGTAGGGCAGGTGATTTCATTGGCTTTCTAAGTGAGTAAGTTTGTCTAAGTGGATAAATGCCTCCATCAAAGTAACTGATAAAATAGGAACATTCATGCCCTACTGACTTTGTTACACAGAGTGAAATTCCATCCTCCATTCTAGTGGGAATTACACAAACCTAAAACAAAAGAAACAAAGCATCCCCATTGTTATTACAGGGCAGACTCCTTGATTTTTCTTAAGCATTTAAGCAAACCTAGATGTGCTTCTCCAAACTTTAATCCATATTGAAGTCCAACACCTATAATTCATACAGTACGCTGGTTTTCTTGTTTCAAATCCCCATTGTGGAAAATATAACAGTGAGTTTGCTTTGATTAAAGCAAGGGAAGCTTGGTGCCATACACACTTGGTCTCCTTCTTACCTAGGTTTGGTATCCACTGAGGACACCCATTCAAGGAAACATAGTTTGGAAACAGAGGTCAAATTCAGTCCCTATTTTGACCTGTCTGACTCTACTCTACACATTTGGTTTATGGCAAGGTTAAGATCATACTATTAAAAGTAACTTAGTTAATTGAACCAAGTTTAGCCACTGGTGAAAGAGCCTCATGTCCCTGAGCAACAGAGGGTCTAAAACTTAAGCATCGTGATAGAATGTAATTTCCTGGGCCATCACTCAGACACTCTGATGCAGTAGGTTTAAGCTTCAGAATCTGCATCCTCAGTAAGCATCTTTGGTAAACAAGTTACTTTCTAATTTCTTATAATGCCCTAATGATGAGTATTATTTAAAAGCATATTAAAGTGGAAATAAAATGTATTGATAACCATCTCTATGTTACATAAACAGAAATAGAAGGCTTTCTCACCAGATACATTTACTTTTAACTTTTTTTAATTAACAGCATTGAAAGTCTTCTAGTGTACCTAAGATAGTGCTAGAGAATTTCATATTTATAGTCCTATAAAAGTGAATGTCAGTAAATTTGACTTGTCAATGCATTATTAAGTCTTACAATATTTCCACTGACTTGAGTTTTTATGCCACAGAGGGTAATCCATCAGCTTTTCAAAATGTTTTCCCAAAATCTCTTTGAATCATTGCCACCATGCAAAGTAATAGAATGAAACAAAGAAGAGATATGCTTTATTAAAGGAACAAATGACAGAGCATGAAGTCCCTTAAGGGAGCAAAGAAAGAAAGAATCAGAAGGGTAACTAAAAACAAACTTGGAGAGATTAGGGATTCCCCAGCTTTGGAAAGTTTGACTAGACAGTTTGCTAATTGATTAAGCTAATAGAACCTCAAGATTAACTCAACTCCTTTTCAGCCCATAATCATTCTCTCCCTATATACCCATCAACTTCCCATTGCATTCTCATATCTTACTCAGGATTTCTATTTATTCAAGGTCAGAAAAGAAAATATTGAATAGATTCTTAATTGAGTCAACTTAATCATAAATATAAAGTTACAGCCAACTTTTATGGTATGACTAGAACATTTTTTCTTGTGAAAATGCAACAGTAAATATTGCATTTGTATCAACCACATATTGGATAAATCATTTAATTTTTAAAGAAACAAAATGTTGCTTTTGCTTTGAAGATTCAGGAAGAAAAATGTTTAAATGAGTTGTCATTAGCATACAATATAGAGAGATTATATCATTCCCACTTCTCAAGCAGTTTTCTTTTTAAATGCAGTTCATTGTAACACATAGGTCTCTATGTCTTCCCACTAATGGACTGCGGTACCCCGGCAAGGCCTTTTACTCAATCAGGATACAGGTAAGGCCAGCTGTTTTGAATTTTGAACATGATTATTTTATATTCAGAAAACTCATTATAGAATAAAAACATTTCTAAGAAAAGCTCACTCTAGCTGTGGTACATTTTAACTTTATCATTTTAACTAGTTGATTGTCCTAAAAGAATGTAAGGTGATTTATCTAAGTTACAAATTTGCTACATTATTGGATAATTTGAGGTTTAGATAAATATTACACTTAGTAAACTATGGATGAAGTTGAACAGAGTGTGATGTTTGCTAAGTAGCAGTCCTATTTTCCTATACTACTTAACAGATTATATGAAGAAACACCATAATTGCATTTTGTGTGCTGTATTATAAAAAAAAAGTTTCTCAACCCCAAATCAGATGCCTAGCTCTAGGCTAGATTTAATTGGTAGTAAATGCAAGGATATTGTGTTCTGGGAACTAGCTCTCATTTAGATGTTCTCTGAATACTCCATGACTTTGGGGACTAAAGAAAGGAACTACCAAGAAGGCTTATTCTAATGAGCCTTCAGAATCCTTACCAGTGGAGGGGATTATTTAAAATATCCCACCTACTTGAATAGCCAAGTGAGAGGTTGTTAAAATTTCACTGTTTGTCTTTGCTGCCATGGGGTACTATAGAATAATCAAGATGTTGAAATTTTTACTAAGCATGAAGTGCTGGGAAAAAAGAAAGAAAGGAAAAGAAAGCAGGAAAGAAGGTAGAATATTCTTAGGAATTTACTAGATTATCTTCAAGCATTTAAGCTACAAATGATGCAATGAAATACAGTAGCCAGTATCCCTCTTCTTCATGTGGAGGTCATGCCCTTTTTTCGTATTTTACTTGATGCAGACTCACCTAAGTCAGTTTTTCCACTCAACAATTGTTCAATACTTTGCTGGTCAATATATAATAGCTTCCAATAATGAAAGATGAGTGAGGGCTGTTGTGTCTTCTCACACAACTTCTCTGCCAGGTGGTGGACTATAATGAAAGTCACTCTCAGCCTAAATTTCCCCAGGCACACATTTGTTAACAAGTAGTAGCAACAACAATTGAAGTCAGGCAACTTGTGGTGTAGGCAGTCCCCAGGTTACAAACGAGATAAGTTCTATAGGTTTGTTCTTAATTTGAATTTGTATGCAAATTGGAATAGGTATATATATTTACCTGTTACCTGAATAGCCTTCATTTGTAAGCGCAAGTCATACATTAGTCAGATGCTGTAACTCAGGATCGCCTGTGTATATAGTGCTGTTATCCAAATACTTTCAACTCTCTGTCTTGTGGTCTCAAAGTAGCATTGTATTTTCCAATATGAAACCCTCCAGCAGGTGTTTCCTTCTTCCTTCTTCTGAGACAATGAACCATGTTTCAGTTAATGGCTGGTCTGTGAGATAGGGTCTTTGCATGGTGACAACATAGAGTGGACCCTCAACGGACATGTAATATGAGTAAAAAATTAAACTGTGTTGTAAGCTACTGCTGAGATTCTAGGATTTGTTAGTGCACATAACCTAGTTACCCTGACTAACATACAATTATCATTGTAAACTTACTAAAGTCTTCTTAATGGTCAAATTATTTTATTCCAGTAAGTACTTTAAGTGACAGTTTCACTGTGAAGTAAATGCAATAATCTTATCATGGTAGGGTCAACTAATCTTCTAGACATATAAGGTCTGACAAGCTTGGAAACTCATCCTAGAAAAAGTGCTACATACCACACTGTTGTATATCATTATGGTTACCTTTGAAGTACTCCCCTTGGGAATCATTATACTGATGCCAGTGCCTAGTCTACCCTTCAAAGTGATTTTGGAACTCTTTTTCTGGAATGGCCATCAAAGTTGTCATCCTATTAATTTTTTTTTTAACCTAAAGATAAAGGAAATATTGAAAGAAAGACATTTTGATGACATTCAGGACATCAAAAGTAATAGGATCAGGTATGTTGGGAGGATGTTTCGATACAGTTATTTGCTTACTGGCAAAACTCCCTTGCAGACAGTGCTGTGTGAGTTCATGCATTGTTGTGATGCAAGAGCTATGAGTAGGCAAAAAGTTCAGGTCATTTTCATCTAACTTTTCCATGAAGCCTTTTCAGCACTTCCAACAAATAAACTCAGTTAACTGTCCAGTTGGTACAAATTTAGAATGAACACCCCCACCCTAGTTGGTGCTATAATAATCATGTATATCCCTTGCCACAACTAGTCTATACCCCCAGTGTTTTGTTTCATAGCTTTAAACTTACTCTATTTGTCAAAGTGCCAACAGATAGTTCTTTTAAAACAAATAAGTTGTTTTTAAAAGTGACTATTGTCCAAAGGTATGGGCAGGATGCAGGGAAGACTAAGGAGCTGCACTGTTGCTGCCAGCCAGGTTCATCTTCCTGCTGCCCAGGAGGAAGCCAGTGTCCAGAGACAGCAGGGTCTACAGCAGAGTTTATTCTGTAGAGCACTGAGTGGAGAGACAGGAGACATTTCTCAAATCTCCCTCCCCAAGAATTGGGAGGATGGGGTTTTTAAAGACAGTTTGGTAGGCAGAGGGATGGGCAATCAGTCTACTAACTGACTGATTTGGGGGCAGAATAGGCAGTCCTTTGGTCTCTTCTCTGGCTGGGTGGGTCAGCTGATCCATTGGAATGCAGTCCCTCAGGTTGTTGGTCTGTGGGGGGGTGGTTGTCAGTCTGTCTGGAATGCAGCTCCTGGGAAAATACCTCTAAAACTACCCCTAAGTTCTGAACAGATGATGTTTTCTTGGAGAAAAGTTAAGAATCTTAACAAGAGAAGCAAACAAGGTGACAATGACTATTATCAAGGGGACAGTGGCTGATAATCAGTTAACAGGTAAGCCTGTCCCTTCAGAGACTTTGGTTATTATATTTTAGCCAGCTTTACTCCTTCATGGAGTTTTGGGGATCCTTATTCTAGTTCTCACCTTGCATCCCTTCACCAGTTTGTAAGGGTAGTTTCAGCTCAATACTCCAGAGGTAGGCCCAAGAGTTGGGGGAAGGAAGAGGATACAGGAAACCAGAGATAGGTTACCCTTCCTATGAAAGCGTGCTTAACAAGGGCTGGTGTTTAAAGGACACAATCAGCCTGCAGCAAGCCTATAGGAAGAGAGCTGGGGAGAGGGAGCTATCACACTTCACCCTTCAGCATCCTGCTGGTGTGTCCCACTGATAAACCTAGTATGAAAAAACTGGAGAGGAAGCCCAATGCCATAATTCAGACAAGCCAGCATCCCAGAGTAGGGAAGGGGAGTAAGTGCATCTGTAGGAGCAAATGGGAAATACCCAGCTACTTCACAGGGCACAGCCTATTTATATATACCACCTCTTGGATCTAGATCCAGAACCACCTTTGCCATTGACTCTGCCTATATTCCCAATGGCATAGAAAAAAATCTTGTCTTTCATTGGAAAACCATACCTTTTCTATATATATATAGCACATCCTTTCAGGTTATCCAATTCTAGCCTTCCATTGCTTTGAGCTATTTTCTAACTCTTTTTAAGTTAGTAGACATACAAATTCTATCTCTTTCAGTAGATTTTCTATTAACTTCCCTTCTGTAGAAAAAAAAGTTTTTACCTTTTTGAGTTGCAATTCAATTCCTTTACTTCATATGTATTTGGGCTTTTTGATTTTTCTTTTTAATTGGACATAACTCTGACTGGTTCTGTTATACATGAGTAAAATAAAATCTTTAACATGTACTAATTTTTATATTTGTGGAAGAGTTAGAATTTTATCTTTTTTGAAAAATTATCTTCTAATAGGAAACCCAAATCCACAAGTAAATTTACCCCGCCTTGCTGTAGCAAATTATAAATGTGGCATATTGATAATTTATTTTGAAAGATTTTTAAAAATAGGCCAGATGCAGTGGCTCACATTTGTAATCCTATCACTCTGAGAGGCCAAGGCAGGAGGATAGCTTGAGCTCAGGAGTTTGAGATCAGCCTGAGGAGAAATGAGACCCCAACTCTACTAAAAATAGAAAAACTAGCCAGGCATTTGAGGCAGGCACCTGTAGTTCTAGTTAGTAGCGAAGCTGAGGCAGGAGGATCACTTGAGCCCACGTGGAGTTTGAGGTTGCTCTGAGCTTGGTTAAGGCCATGGCACTCTAGCCTGGGCAAAAGAATGAGACTTTGTTTGAAAAATTTAAAAAAAATTTTTTTTTCAGTTTTTTGGCCAGGACCAGGTTCAAACCCACCACCTCCAGTATATGGGGCCGGCATCCTACTCCTTTGAACCACGGACACCACCCCCCCAAAATTTTTTTAAATAGATACCTTGTTATACAGGTTTATAGGAAATAAAAAATTTGACGGCCTGCTAAGAAAATAAATTCTCTGTGGTTAATTTGTGAAATGTTGAAATGCTAATCCCTTAATAGCATTTTATAATCCTATCCTTTTGGTCATTTTGCTGCTGTGACTATGACTCAGGATCACTATAAAATGCTGAATTTGATAGCAATGGTGTTTGGTGTCACAGTGTAATTACTGTATTATTTTTCACCTTTTGTCAAATATCTGTTGGAAACAGCAGCAAGTCAGCTATACAGGGTGTGAAAGCCTTTGAGTAAGTGTTAGCTAAAAACCTTTGAGCACTTCTATACTAAAACTCCACTGGGGTGTGAGTGTGTGTGTGTGTGTCGCATCTTCTGTGAGCAGCCAACTGGAGAAAACAAAACAAAGTAACATAAAATTCTAGAGATAATTATTTTAAAATAATCACCTGTATTTTTAAGAGTGCAGGCTTGAAAAATTATTTCCAATTTAATTAATCAGTATGTTATCCTTTTAAAATTGTGCCTCACATTATTAAAATGCTAACACCAGTTAGATCCAGCCCCTACCCTGTTTTTCTATCTTCACTCCCACTATATCAAAAACAAAAACCTTCTCACAGAGCTCAACTTGACTGCTTTTCAGCTGAACACCATTGGACTTCTCCAGGGTTTCGCCATTGCTCCCATTAGACCTCTTCTGAACTGCTAATCAACACATTCCCACCAATGTAAATGAACTATTCCTTCAAGATCAACTGAGGCACCCCTTCCATGAAGTTTTTCCTGACCATACTAGTGATAAATGACTTAATATCTGTACCTCTTTGGACATTTGCAGCTTTTCTGAGTCATACATTCAATGGTGCAAAGTGGGCTAAGTCAGAGGAGAAAAGGGTTACAGGCAGGCTGGATTGGTTACTATGAGAAGAAAACAACAAGACTACTGAGCACATATCTTCTTCCTGTGGATTCTAAAACAATTAAGAAAAAGATTCAGGAGTCCTACTGGCATGAAAATGTCAACTTTATTACTAGAAAACCTGGATTGGAAGGTAATGCTTGGACCTGGGGATGAAACCAAGCTTCCTAAGACCTCCCCTTGAGATGGATCAATTTACCCACCCAGTAACTGCTTCTTGGAATCAAGAAGCCCTACCAGGGCTGGTATATCCACAAATTAAATACAGAATTACCATATGATCCAGAAATGCCACTCCTATGGATATACAAAAGTAAGAAATCAGATTCAAACAGACTCCTGTAAGACAGTCTTCTTTGTAGCATTATTTACAATAGCCAAAAGGTAGAAACAACCCAAGTGTCCTTCCATAAATTAATGAATAAACAAAATGTGATATGTCAGATAATAAAATCTCATTCAGTGTTAAAAAGAATAAAATTCTGATCCATGGTGCAACATGAATGAACCCTGAAAACATCCTAAGTGCAAGCAGAACCAAAAAACAGACATTGTGTGATTCTACTTATACATGGTATCTAAAACAATCCGATTCATCAAGGTAGAAAGTAGAGTAAAGGTTACCAGAGGCTGGGGGTTATAGGAATGGGGAGTTGTTGTTTAATGGGTGCTGTTTCTGTTGAGGATATTAAAAAATTCTAGAAATGGATAGTGGTCGTGATGGTACAACATGGTGAATGTATTTAATGCTCTGAATTAAACACATAAAAATGATAACAATGATAAATTTTGTGTTATATGTTTTTTATCACAATAAAAAACTTAAAACTAATTGCTGTTTGGAGTCTAGATCAGTGCTTTCCATCCACCCCCAATTAGTGCTAATAAAATTAAACAAACTATCTAAGTTGTGAAGTAGCATGCAAAATTGTTATCACAGGCATTATAGGATGTGAGAAGAGAGGATTTAAATAACAAGTCAAATCATGGAAAACTGTATTATTAATTTCAGTGGTGAAAGATATTCACATTTCACAGTCTAGGAAATAGAATAGGATATTATGTGTATAATTATTCAAAAAAGTTCATGTATTTATGAATATATAGGAATTTGAAGTCCTCTTTAAATCGCAGTACAAACAAACCTCTAATGTACGGCTGAGATCATGCAACAGTGCATAAATACCTCTGCATTTTATAGAAGTCATGTCTGTCTTCAAGTTCAATAGGAAAAGGGTAGATTTAAGCACACACCACAATTTCACTGGAATGACAGCTTCATGGAGCAGATGTTTTCATTAAATTTGTCTACCACAGACCCCTTCCAAAAAGTTTCAGCTTAGAAAGTGCTAGAAATTCATTACATGGAAGATTTAATACCCAAAGCAGTGCTTGTATATTAACTCCAAGAACAGCACTGTTGTAATTTGGTTCTGGAAAGTTCTGACTGAGTTGTGCTGGGTCTAAACAACCACAATGCTAAGACCAAGGTCACAGTTTCTTTGGTTCTTTTCAACCACTTAAATTTTGATAAAAATTACCGCTAGTTAGATTGGCCTGATCAAAGCCAATCTGATTTGTTTGATCAATGTTCAACGTCTAAGGTCCCTCATACTGCTAATATATTTCAATTCCATTATAGCAGAAATTGTGGAACTATTCAGCTTTTCCAATCTAAAAGCTATTAATTTTGAGGCTATGCATATCCACCATCTTCAGTTTATGATGATTATCTACCTCATTGTTTAATAAGACATTAGCAATTGTCAATTAAGCTTTAATGATAGTATTAAAATGCAAAACAGGATAATTCATATACTTTTCTATTACTTAGAAACAGAAATTTTGTTCTATAGAACAAAATCTGTTAAAATAGTCAATATGCATAAATGGAAACAGAGAATAATTTACATAAAACAGATAATAATTAACATACTTTAATGGGGCTTAAAATTTTACAAAGTGTGTTAACATACATTTCTTCATTTAATTCTCATTAATATGCTGTGATGTGGACTATAGACGGAATATTCAAATTTTCCATTATAAAATCTAAAACAAAAGGCTGGGCTCGGTGTCTCATGCCTGTAATCCTAGCCCTCTGGGAAGCAGAGGCAGGAGCTCAGGAGTTCAAGACCACCCTGAGCAAGAATGAGACCAAGTCTCTCCAAAATATATAGAAAAATGAGTCAGGTATTGTGGCAAGGACCTGTAGTCTCAGCTACTAAAGAGGCTGAGACAGGAGAATTACCTGAACCCAGGAAATTGAGGTTGCTGTGAGCTAAGCTGACACCATGGCACTCCAGCTTGGGCAACAAAGTGAGAAACGGGCTCAAAAAAAAAAAGCTGAAACTAAAACATAATGCAAATAGCAGTGACTGTAAGAGTGATCTGAGTATCACCTAAATTTCAAAAGAAAGCTTCACAATTATTTTTCCTCAATAAAACTTCCAACAGTTTTTGGAGGTCTAGAACTGTAGTATTCTTATTTGGGCCTAAACAACAGGTTTGAGCCATTCAACAACATCATATTATGTGACAGAAATGTCCTTATAAAGTAGTAAGGAAAAGTACCATCATTGCCTACAGAATCATATAGATATTCCATTTAAGAAATTCAAAGCCATCCATCCCAAAACGGCTCAGATCTAATTCTCTAGTCTTACAGCTCATTATCTTTCTAACTATATTTTCTACCCTATCAAAACTCACCTAATTTCTGTTTTCCTAAAGGAACAATGTGGACCTCCCTCTGTACCTTTATTTTAGCTGGGTTTTTCCACTTAGAATGCCCTTTTTAACTCCCCAGTACCCCCAGGCAAATTACAGACTATTTCCCATGGTACATCTCAAATGATACATAGCAAAAATAGGTTTCTCAATAGCAAACATCACACAGTGCTTATATGCTGGCTATTTATTTGGATGAGTGTGTTACCTATTCTATTGAAATGGAAAGCATTCAGGGCAAAGACTATCTTAATGATGTCTCTTACCCACATAGTCACAAATACCTCTAGTGACCTAACACTTGATAGATTATCAATTTAAAAAAGACTTTCAAATTGAATTCAAGAGTTAACATAGGGTCAAGAAAACTATTTCCTACTAACTTGGAATGTTTCAAGTTTCACCAAAATGGAAGAGACCTATTCTGTACAATAATGTCTAGCAATACAAAACAGAGACTTTGGATAACTTAAATATAAGGAATTTTAATAAGAAACCACCAGAAAGAAAATTCCTAGGGAAAAAATTCTGGTCTCTAATTATGAATGTGTTTTAACTATCATCCCATTCCAAGATTAGAGACCCACAAGGTGTCAGTACAAGTTACAAATTCTGACCATTCATTAAATTATGTTTCATTTGTATCAGTTATTTTCAGTCCATCAAACCACTTATTCAAACCTTTGGAGTTTAACCTACCTCCCTTCTTAAAAGTATTTCCCTCTACATGTCTAATTAGTAATAGAAGCTTTTGCTGAATCTTTGCATAAACATACTAAATTACCGGGACTAGAGTAAATATACTTCCTGAATTATTCCAATATAGGAATATCAAGCCTCTAGAGAGAGTAACAGCATAATAATATCTGGTATGTCAAAGATGGAAGACACTGAGAAATCTTCTGGCATGGATGGGAAGGGTATGTGGCAGGGAATCTATGTTTTTCACTGAGGAGGGGGATAATCAGTCTATAGGCATAGAAATACCCTCATCCTGAGGGGAAGTAGATACCAATGGGACCAAGTTAATAAAATTAGAACTTGAAGAAGGACTGCGGAGTAGTGGAGTCAGGATAGAAAATGTGAACATTTAGGTTTTCACTGTACCAGTGGCAATTATCTGTAAGTTGAGAGATAGAGGCAGAAGTTACAGAACCTAGGCTAGCAGTTGTCAAGTGTAAACCAAAGGCCTAGAAGACAAACTTTGAAGGGTGAGGTGATAAGAGTCTTGGGTAGCAGGAATCAGGAGCAACTCAAGCACTGGAAACACAAAAAGGTCAAAGCAGAGGTAAGGAGGACTACAAGATTTCAGAAGCTAAGGAGCCATGAATGCAGAATTCTGAACATCATCCTGAGCAAGACACCAACACCAAGAAAAAGAATGCAAGAATCCCTGGCTTGTGAAATAATCAGGACTGGTTTCTGAAAACTGATACTTTCTGGTTCGCTCTATATATTTTACTAATTGTGGATTATTCAGGGTCAGCCTTTTGACCAAGATCAAGCACAGAGTTGACAGGTAATGCAGAAAGTAATTAAACTAACTGGGGCCCACGAGTACTCGAGATACAGGTGAGTTCTGTTGGCAGCTGGAGTAGGAGCTGAACTTCACGTGGCAGATTGCATCTTCCAAAGATAGCCACCGCAATGTGCCCTGTCCAAAAATGCTCTTCTGCAACGACTCTGACATTTCCTCATCAGAAAGTGGAGTCTCATTACTTTATCTTGGGCTTGGCTTTCGTGACTTCCCAGACCTATAGAATGGGGCAGAAGTAACAAACCCATGAAAGGTTTTTCCCCCGCCTAGGTTCAGTTGCTCTCTGCATAGAAAGCCAATTACTGAGGCAAGGAGGATTTTCAAGGAACAAAGGAAGAATTTGACAAATGACATTAACCAAGAGGTGGGAAAACTGCTTCAAATCTGCTTCTCTGACTGCCAGGGTGAGAGATGAAGTGAATGATGAAGTGAGTGCTCATCATTACAGGTTCAGGGGAAGTACAGGGCATGCAAGCACAGTGAGAAATCACACTGGCATAAACATCACATGATCAAAAATGGCGGATAAGCCCCTCCCAGTGCAGCAATTCTAGTAGTATAATGAGCTGGAGGTGATCTCAGTCTTCCTTCCAGCCTTGTGCATTTGTGAGCAGTAGGAAATGCAGATGAGAGGGAGTTGGGCAACCATTCCTTGTACAAGATTTGTGGTGGAACACCTCCTGACTTCTCTACACAAGTGGGTAGCATGAGGCCTTATAATTATCTCATTACTGCAAGAAGGGTCCATGGTTTCTGAAAAACAACTCAAAGCAGCGGAGCCGGAAACCAGTGAAATGGAAAATTACATTCTGGCCAGCACATGTTACTGGCTTGGGAACTTGAAACATAAGAGAACTACAAAAAGGTCTGTTTGTTGATGGAGCTGGTTCCAAAGTGACACTCTGAGACTTCTGAGACAAGATCATAAAAAAGTCTTGTAGCTTCTACCTGAGCCTCTTAAAAGGGTCACCTTTGCCATGCTCCCTCTGAATGCTGCTGCCATGATATAAGAGGCCACAGCCACAGGGAAAGGTCATGAGTAGGTGTGCAGGTGAGGTCCCCCAGCCGAGCTCCTGGGGAATAGCCAGGATCAGATGCCAGCCCTGGGATGTTCCAAACTGACCAAACCTTGAGACAAATGCAGCCCTACAGTGAGGGCTGTTTGACTTCAACTACGTAAGAGATGCCAAGCCAAGCCATTAACCCACTGTCAGATAGAATAAAAAATTGTTATTCTGGGGAGGAGCCAAGATGGCGGTCTGCAGCCAGCTTTCTGCAGATGCTCCCATCTAAAAGGAGAGTAAAAGGACAGAGATTTAGTAAGAAAGCCAATGGTTTGGAGCTGAGCCAAGAAAGAGGGTCGAGGAACGCAAATCAATCCTGCTGGAGGAACCTGCGACCCCAAGGGTACAAATAAAAGGTACAGAGCACATCACCAAGCGGATGGGAGTCCCCTCCCCCAAGGGAACAGCTCACAGTATACTCCATACCTCCATACAAACAGGCAAGCAGAGTTCAGATGTCCTCCCACTCTACCCCATGGGAAAGACCCTCTAAAAACTGGACCTCCTTCCCCTACTAGGCCACGGTGCTCTCCTGCCAGGCATAGAGCTGTATAAAACTGTATATATTCTCTATCTACAAGTTGGAACTCCCGACTCTCACCCTGAGGTCTGGAGGTCTGTCCCCCATGGAGTCCAGATTCTTGGACACTTTCTCTAGGGGTGTGGACAGGGCGTGGGCTGTCACTGGTCTGTGCTGTTTTCTAGGCTCGGGAGCAGTGAGAGGAGAGTGAGCCGAGAGGTGGCTGGCCGAAGTGGAGAGGTGGTCCCCTGAGGCACCAAGCCTCAATGCTGAGAAAGCTTTGCTAAATTTCAGTGCACCTGGCCTTCAGGGGATGACAGCTGAGACGAAGGGCTGAAGCTCACAGACTGAGTCAGGACTATTAGCAGCCCAGCATCTCTTCCACAGGGCAGAAATTCTGCAAACTTGTTCTGTTCTATCAGCTTTTTCATCTACTTTACAACAATCAGAGACAGGGCTGGAACTGAGTGAATCGCCCCACCCCCTATCAAATACCCAGGTTGTCAGGCCTCACCTCCCCCCCCTGCCAACACCAACATAACTGGTGGACTGGCTGAGGAGCCACAGAGCCCTGTGTGACCTAGGCAGGTGCAAACCTCTAGAGCATCTGCTCATTGGAGGGAACTGGATCACAGCCCTGCAGGGTTACCAGAGACTGGGTGCGACAGAGGAGCAAGGCGGGGCAAGAGGCATCAACCTTCCCAGGCTAATTTACTGGCTGGGAGGGCCCTCCTGAGCTCACAGAACACTGGAGGGAGTTATACTAAAGCTCCCAGCAGACTTCTGCTGTCTAGTCACCAGAGACTTTTCAACTCTTTGATTTGAGGTTGGTACTGGCTGGGACAATTGACTGGTACCACATCAACTGGGAAAATCACCCGAGGACTTTCCAACATTGTACACTGGGTGTGTAGTAGTGGGAAGGTTTGATTTCCTTTCCAATTATGTGGGAGAATACTCGCAGAGGGGCTACTTTGCTTAAACTGGCCCTCAGGGGATGAAAGCTGAGACAAAGGGCTGGAACTCACAGACTTAGTAATACCCATTTGCAGCCCCAGTCTGATCAGGGAAAATAGCCTTGACAGAAATAATTCTGCGAACTTGCTCTGTTCTAGCAGCAACATCAATCAGGGACAGGGCTGGAACTGAGTGAATCGCCCCAGCCCTTGTTAAGTACTCAGGTTGTCAGGCCTCACCTCCCCCTGCCAAACAGTGACAGGGAGTAGCGGACTGGTGGTAGACCCACAGACCTCACTGTGACCCAGGCAGGCGCAAACCTCTGGAGCATCTGCTCATTGGAGGAAACTGATCACAACTGTTACCACCGACTGGGTGTGACAGAGGGGCAAGGTGGGGAAGGAGGCATCAACCTTCCCAGACTAATTTACTTGCTCGGGGGTGCCCTCCTGAGCTCACAGAGCATCAAAGTGAATTATACAAGAGCTTCCAGCGGATCCCTGCTATCTAGTTGCCAGAAACTTTTTTTAACTCTTCCATTTGATATCGGTGCTGGCTAGGACAATTGATTAGGACCTCTTCAGTTGGGCTAATCACCCGAGGACTTTCCAAAGTGGGACGCTGGGTGTGTGGTAGTGGGAAGGTTTGATTTCGCTTTTTCAATTGTTGCCTGTGGGGGGTGCGGTGACATTCTGGTATTCCTTCACAGCTCAGATTTCAATCCAGAGTAACAGATTCTCTAGGATAAGACAAAGACCAGCTGAAAATAAGACAGAGCCACTTAACCCCACCACACCAAGAAGGTCCCCAGTTTTGCAAGCAGTGGCAAAACTCTAGGGGAAAAGGTACAGATGCCAGTCCAAGCTTTTCAGCAAAGGACTGGTCAATCACTACTCCTAGAACTCCTAGCCCAAATTGTCCTTATCTACTCATCTAGCCAAACGGTGTAAAATTAATCATGGGGAGGAATCAACAGAAAAGCTCTGAAAATATGAACAACTAGACTAGGTCAACCTCCCCCCAGGAATAATCTGGTGGACACAAGCGAGGATCCTATGCATAAACAAACGGCTGAAATGTCAGAAATTGAATTCAGAATTTGGATTGCAAACAAGATCAATAAAATAGAGGAAGAGTTGGATTTAGAAATTCTGGGTGCATTTCAAAAATTGTCTCAAGAAGTCAAGGAATTCAAAGACCAAATGACCAAAGATTTGGACACATTGAGGCAAGAAATTGCAGCCCTCAAAGATGTGAGAAACAAAGTAGAATCCCTCAGCAACAGAATGGAGTAAGCAGAAGAAAGGATTTCCGACATGGAAGACAAAGCTATC
>CAUYON010031494.1:0-11375 GCA_963573935.1 Arctocebus calabarensis
GTTCTCCCCAGATTCACCTGCTGAAATTGTAAACCCCAAATGATTAGATTATGAAGGCAGAGATCTCATATACAGGATTAGTGCCCCTACAAATCATAGCTGGGAAGAATCAATATTGTCAAAATGTCCATACTACACAAATGGTACTGGCACTAAAACAGAGAGGTAGATGTATGGAACAGAATAGAGAACCAAGAGATGAATCCACCTACCTACCATCATTTGATCTTTGATAAGCCAATCAAAAACATTCAGTGGGGAAAGGACTCCCTATTTAACAAATGGTGCTGGGTGAACTGGCTGGTGATTTGTAGAAGACTGAAACTGGAGACACCCCTTTCGCCATTAACAAAGATAGACTCTCACTGGATAAAAGATTTAAACTTAAGACATGAAACTATAAAAATACTAGGAGAAATTGCAGGGAAAACACTTGAAGAAATTTGCCTGGGAGAATATTTTATGAGGAGGACCCCTCCAGGCAATTGAAGTAGCATCAAAAATACCCTACTGGGACCTGATCAATCTAAAAAGCTTCTGAACAGCCAAGAACACAGTAAGTAAAGCAAGCAGATAGTCCTCAGAATGGGAGAAGATATTTCAGGTTATATGTCTGAGAAAGGTTTAATAACCAGAATCCATAGAGAACTCAAATGTATTGGCAAGAAAAGAACAAGTGATCCCATCTTAGTGTGGGCAAGGGACTTGGAGAGAAACTTCTCCTAAGAAGACAGGCATACTGCCTACAGACACATGAAAAAATGCTCATCATCCTTAATCATCAGAGAAATGCAAATCAAAACCCACTTTGAGATATTATCTAACTCCAGTAAGATTAGCCCACATCACAAAATCCCAACACCAGAGATGGTGGCATGGATGTAGTGAAAAGGGAACACTTCTACATTGCTGGTGGGAATGCAAACTAATACGTTCCTTTTGGAAAGATGTTTGGAGATCACTTAGGGATCTAAAAATATGCCTGCCATTGGAGCCTTCAATTCTTCTACTAAGTATATTATCCAGAAACCAAAAATTATTTTATAACAAGGATATTTGCACCAGAATGTTTATTGCAGCTCAATTTATAATTGCTAAATGATGGAAGAAGCCCAAGTGCCCATCGACCCATGAATGGATTAATAAATTGTGGTATATGTATAACATGGAACATTATGCAGCCTTTAAAAAAGATGGCGACTTTACTTCTTTCATGTTTACATGGATGGAGTTGGAACATACTCTTCTTAGCAAAGTATCACAAGAATGGAAGAAAAAGTATCCAATGTACTCAGCCCTACTATGAAACCAATTTATAAACACCCCCACTTCCATATGAAAGTTATAAACCAACTATAGCCCAAAATGAAGGGGAAAAGGAGGAGGAGGAGGGGAGAGAAAGAGAGAAGATGGGTGGAGGGTGGATAATTAGTGGGACCACACCTATGCTGCATTTCACTCGGGTACATGTTAAATCTAGTAAGTGTAGAATATAAATGTCTTAACACAATAAGTAAAAAAATACAGTGAAGGCTATGTTAACCAGTTTGATTAAAGTATTTCAAATTGTATATAAAACCAGCACATTGTACTCCATAATTGCATTAATGTACACAGCTATGATTTAATAACAACAACAAAAAAAAAGTTCATGGGAGATTGTCTGTCTCTTCCACCAAGGAAAGAAATAGTTCGAAACCACTTTCTATGAGAAATAGACCCTCATTGAATCTGCTTTCACCTTGATCATGGATTTCCTAGCATCAACAACTAAGTGAAATAAGTATTTATTGTTTACAATCCACCCAGTTTAGGTTTATGGTAAATATAAACATTTGGATAAAGTAATAGTTTTGTTTTATGATAAGAAATTCTAAATGAAATTTAAAGTAATTTTATCTTTTGAGAAAAATCAAGGCTAAATTTGTACCTTTACATTAAAGAGGAAATATGTTTTCTTAGATTCAGTACCACACTGTAACAAAACATATTAGAATCTCTACTTTTATTTCTAATATAACTAATAATGTTGTTTGTCAGTGGAGCTGAACCAGCTTTCTTTCCTCTTTGCTTAATTAAAAAAATAAGCTAAATTGCACCCCCAAAGTCAACTAGAATGCACATAATAAATACCCACTTAGGGCTCAACACTTTCTTAAACAATATCTGTACCACTGAGAGGTTGCTTGTAAAATAAGTTGACATACTAAAACAAGGCAAATTCCATTATTTTGTTGTGATTTATAACATCAACTATGTTACCAATTAGCCATGAGATTCATCTCAAGGTAATTAATTCATATCCCAGAGACTCACTTGCCCCAATTACTGCTCTAGTGATATCAGTTTTTCTGAAATGTATTTTAACACTGAATTTCTAATTTTGAACAAAGATCAGCACAGTAGAACCACACTCCAGAGCTGGGTCAAGTGGGCACAGCTTATGAGACCTATTAAAATGCAAAAAAGTAAAACCTTGCCATAAATTGCTGAGAGGAATTCAGTAACAGACATAAGAATGAAAGAGGAATAATTTAGTTAAAAGTTCTAATATTCTCTAAAGCCCAGATATTGAACAGAATATGCAAACATTTTTTACATTGTCAATTGTTAGCAAATAGTCAATTAAAAAGTTTTCTGTAAATCCTTGAATCAAATAAAAAATAAAGAATAAAACAGATCACAACACATACAGCTTGCAGTTTAATTTCTACTAGCAACATATTTAAAAAATACATATTAGAAAATAATCTAGCAGGAGAAATTTACATTTTACACAATATTCATAAGATTTTAAAATTGTGATGACCACATATCAACTTCTTTTTCATCAGGGAAAGGGATCTCTAACACAGAACTGGAAACGTTTTAATAATTACTACCACAGGTGAGGAAAATGCATGCAGCTATTGAATTTTTAAATCAGTTCTGGCAAATGTTTTCATTAGCATCAATTCCATTTTGATCATAAATTATTTTAACATTTCTTCTTATTAGAGATTTCCTGTAGTCATTGATCAGGTCAAATGCCTCTAAATGTCTTCTAGTTAGCTGATAGCCGCCTTATATGGAATACCCAAATTAACCAAAATATCACTTCTTACTACAATTATTCTAAATGTAAAATTATATGTAGGATATTCTATTCTACCCTGCATTTATAATAATGCTTTGATCAACCTAATTTGTCCACATTCATCAAATGGAGTACCAGCTACATTTCCATTTACCTACTTCTAGAAATATTGACTATTTAAACTTAGAAGTATTACACATTTCCTATTGCATAATAACATTTTTATTGCAGATATGTATTCTAGCCTATCAATAGAATTTTGGAAGTCATATAGAGATCACATAAGGAACTAAAGGTAGACCTACCATTCGATCCAGCAATCCCACTATTGAGTAAGAACAAAAAGAGCAAAAGGACTTTTATCAAAAAGACATGTGTTGGGCAACACCTGTGGCTCAAAGGAGTACAGCACCAGTCCCTTATGCCAGAAGTGGTGAGTTCAAACCCAGCCCTGGCCAAAAAATGCAAAAAAAAAAAAAAAAAATAGACATGTGTATTGGAATAATTATTGCAGCACAAATCACAATTGCAAATATGTCGAACAAACCCAAGTGCCCATCAAGGCATAAGTAGATTACAAAAATTTGGTATATGTGTACCATGCAGTACTACTCAGCTATAAAAGAAAAAGGTGAACAAATATCTTTTTTGTAACAACCTAAGTAAAATTGGAGACCATTCTTCTAAGTGCCTCAAAAATAGGAAAACAAACAAACAAATGTACTCACTATTAAGTTGGAACTAATTGATCAACACCCCTGTGCACATCTGGTAGTAAAACTCACCAGAAAGCAATCAGGGGGGAGGTGTGGGAGGGAATGGGCAAATTCACACCTAATGTGTCCAGTACACAGTGTCCAGGTGAGGGGCACGCTTATTAATTTCGAATCAAACTGTACAAAGCAATCCATGTGACCAAATAATGTTAGGTCAATCTCCTTTTCATGTCTGATACTTGAATTGACACCAAATTTTCAACAGTAAAATTAAAATCCTAAAATTTTAATCACAGCGGAGTATTTTATACTTCCAATTTTTTTCCCCTAAAGATTACCAAAAATTCCTGAGTTTCTCTATTCATGTTCTTACTGCTGTCAGTTTTCATTGCTTCAACAGCTCTCTGATGCTTTCAAACATGTGATTTCTGTATTCATTTGGAATTTTTCTTTCAATGTGAGTTTGTAGGGGCCAAAGTTCCCCCCTTGAACCTCTGAATGCTTACTAGATATAGAAATATATAGATAGATAGATAGATTAGATATAGATATAAAGATAGAGATATAGGTGTATGTCGATAAACTTATATTTCTCATTCATATGTATTAGTTTATTGATTTTTTTCATTCATGATGTTTGATATTCATGTAAAACTCAGAATCCAATTAACCAGGGTGCTGAGAAGGTGTTTTTTGGAGGGATGGCAAAGCTTACCTTTAATAAAATTAACTTATTTCAATTAGAGTAAAATTCTGACTGAATTTCTTTTTATCTCTTACCATGTAATTTTACTTCACAGGATTTCATAACCTTACAATTTTTATTTTATTCATATCTACTGAATTTTTTAAGCTATAATCTATTAGCCCTTTTTAATGGAATAGAAAAGAAGTTAGGTATTCATAATAGTAAACTTGAAAGCTTTTAAGAACATTAGTCAAGATTCCACTTGTAGAATACAACATTTCGACTCACAAAAGTAGAGAATACATTACAGCAGATCCTGTATATTATTTTAATAGTTTACTTGGTCTTAATGAGAAGGAATTGATTTTTAAAACTCTTCCTGGTAACTATCAAATGAAATAGCTATTACTTCTTGGTCTAGAAATTCAATCACCCAATAATCACTATAGTAACTATTAGCTTCTACCTTTTCCAGTAACGACATCTGTAAAAGATTGCTACGTTTTTCCCAAGAAAATATTTTGACTGGATTTCATTAGGTAAGTAAAGAAGAAAAATGGGATATTCTAACTTTCAACTTCTTTGTAAATTTGTTTTATTGTCTCTCTCTCTCTCACACACACACGCGCGCACACTAATAACATTCTCCAATTTTTTGTTCCAATATCCACAACTCATCATTTGTCCCTTATTATTTATTAACAAAATGCCCACTGCTGTTCCAATCATTACATCTGCAATCCAACAAGCAGAAAGAAAAATATAATTTTTCAAAGTAGAAAGAAGGCCATTTAAGGCCATGTCTGATAGGGAGAACAGATATATTTTGTATTTATGTTCTAGAATTTCCACATGTAAGTTACTGAGAAATATGGTAGGTAGAAAATCAAGTTTTTAGCTAGAAATCAGTGGTATTATTTCAAAGAATAAAAGTAAAAACATATAACAGAGTAGGCAGCAAGAAATCCCTGCCACAGTAATCCATTTTGAAGAGGGTCTTATACTCTTCTGAATTATTTACTTTAATGTTACCTTTAATTTAACTGACATTGGCCATATTTAGTCCTCACGTAATGGCTTCTCTAGAAACATTCCACTTTACAACTCACACAGAACAAAATGATGGTTTTAGTGGCCAAATGCTCTGTGCTCCATTTTGTGATAGTATTATTTAGTAAATCACTGCATTAGTTCTCTTTATTAAACAGAATCCTACTACTCTCAAATAGTTGAGACTCACTTTTTATGACATAATTTGGTTCAAGTGAATCACCTTTTGTCATATTACCTGGTTTTCTTGTGCCATTAAGAACTGTGCTGTGAATGAAAATATCAATTTGTCAAATGCAATCACGTAAAGATAAGTAACTTTTAGTGAACAATCATTATAACGGGTTGTCAGGTTAGCAATAATGGAATATTTCAGCAAGTCCTCCTAAAGTGTTTAACCTAAAAATCCCTTTGGCACTTCCTCAGACATTCCCAGCTACTAAAGAGCTTTAATGAAATGACTCTCCTGAGGTCTTCACTACGTGGAGAAAAACTATGCTATTGAAAAGGAGTATTGGAAAAGAAATGTTGAGAATTAAGCATTCTTTGTTAAAATATCTCTTCTTAAAATACTAGGCAATTAGTTGGATTGAATCCTTATGTGGCTAATTGCATAACATACTATACTTTGTTTCATCCATTCTTAGATTCATCTCAATGCTAAATGGGAAATAAGTGCAATACATTGACAGGGCAATTTTTTTTTTTTTTTTGTAGAGACAGAGTCTCACTTTATCGCCTTGGGTAGAGTGCTGTGGCGTCACACTGCTCACAGCAACCTCCAGCTCTTGGGCTTAAGCGATTCTCCTGCCTCAGCCTCCCTAGTAGCTGGGACTACAGTCGCCCGCCACAGCGCCCGGCTATTTTTTTGTTTTGCAGTTCGGTATATGGGGCCGGCGCCCTACTCACTGAGCCACAGGAGCCGCCCGACAGGGCAATTTTTGAATATATTTTAAATTGAGATGTAAAGTAAGACATATAGATTGTGTATTTATACACACACACATATAAATTCTCCCTAAATATGGCCCTTCATGCTGTTCGGCATTTACCTTGTATATTGCCAAAAGAGAATAATTTTTTAAGTGCAGAGAAGGCAAGTCACATTAAATACATTATTGACAAAAATAAATACATAAGGTGTCTTAATAATTCACTAGAAGCCATTGATGTGATAGTAGTAATTTTTAACTGTTATAAATGGTATACATGTTGCATAATTACTTAAAACATTTACAGGAAAAAGATATCTGTTCTTATACAATGAAACAGAAACAGTCCTATTGATTCAAATGGGTATAGGTGAATCTATGTCCTTGCTGCTTAATAAACACAAAATTGGAACAAGTTGATAGGATGAGATTCCAGTTGTAATACAAAATAAAAGTTGTTAAAATAAAAATATGAATCTTAAATAAAATGTGTAGAATGAATTGTGTGTGTTGCTTCTAATAGTCCCTAAGTTTCCAAATATCTGCTTTCAATCAAAAAGATAGCAAAGTTTATGAGGGAATGTGGGATAATTATCGTCTATGGATATACTAATTAGTGAGGAAGTAGGAAAAATTTTCAGCCCCATTCTTTTCTTTCTCTGATATTATTTAAAAACAAAATAAACAACCTCAGATAAAACTTGAGAATTCCATTCTGAATACAGGCACTAGAGAATCTGTAGCCTTATTCTTTGCTGGTGTTGCTTAAGAACTAGAAGTAAGAAAACAGTTTTTCTTTACGATTTGGTTGAGTAAAATAGGTCCATAAAAAGGTCAAAATCAGTTGCTATGATTAATAAAGACAGCATTTGAACTAAGCATAACAGACTTATTTCAGAATATTTCAATAAATCATTATTTTGCCCTCTTTATCATGCTTGTAATATATCTACACACATGCATGTACATCTGTGAACATCTTCAGGAATATATATACACATATACACACATAGGGAATAATTTAAATGATGAGAAAATCATATTGCCAGCAAGGAATAGATAACATATAGAAAAAGTGTGGAGAAGATGAAGGGAAACCAGCTGAGGATTACAAAGAATGCTGGTTCTTCATAATAATGTGTGTGTGTGTAACATTACTAAAATGTTATTTTAGGCCTAAAGGGAAAAAGGTCTAAAGAGGAAAGATAAAACGGTTGTTACCAGACACAAAACAATTGAAGACACCGACCCAAGAGAAGATTCCCTGATGTGAGCTATCTTTGGATGAAAATGGATGTCTTCCAGTCAAAGAGGGTGTTCTCTTCCTTTCCGTTGGTTGACTCTAATGAGTGATCCAAACAGAGGCCTACAGTGGTTTGTCTGTTAGAGAAGAACGGAGTGGAAAAGCTTGGGAAATAGTTCTCAGGAGAACCAAGCTCTCTTCTTTTCACAGTTGTATTAGAGCTGTTTCAGAAGCAGCCCAGATGGTCTTAAGAAAAAGTAAAGAAAAACAAAAAGGCAAAAAGGCATCCAACATTCCTGGCATACATTTGGGGAATTTTCATTACATTGGGATAAAGTTCAGGACTGTAGACTGAGTTCTAGAGAAGGTGGGACTAACGCTACTAAATCTCTCCATCCCTTCATCTTTGCCATCCACTGTTCATCTCTATTTGCCATTTCTGATGATTTCAGTAGTAAGAATTGTCTCATCTGTCTAGGATAATGATCACTGGCTGCAATTTCTGTCAGTTTAGGGACCTCATGAAATACCATTTTCCTAATATCTACCTATTAATTTAAAGGGAAATTTTGATAGACTTCAGTTAAGTGATTGGTTCAAGGGAAATGTGTGTTATGTTGGATGAAGTATCCATCATTTTATTAAAAAATGACCAAAATCCTAACATATTTTGTACCAATGTATTTACATAAATTTATATTCAAGAACGTACCTACCCCCCAAGTCTCCTTCATCTACTTAACTGCCTTGTTCTCCTTCATTTGTTTGAAAATTGTCTGTCTTCTTGGATTAAATAAGCATGTTTTATTCATAATAACCTTCTATTCATTGACTTCAATATGACCAAGAAGTACTGCCCAGAAACCACATTGCTGCAGTAGTAGGAGCTTTCTTGTCCATAAAGACTACTTACATCATACCCTACTCTTCTGAAAACTCAGACTTTCTCTCCTTGTTCTCTACAACTATCCTTAATCTTAGATAAAGAACATTTTTCATGGTTTTTTCATAAGTAAAAGTGACTGACTATTATATACCATTTCCATTCAGTCTATCTACAGCTCAACCAACTTGACTTTTTTTCCTATTATTTCTGAGGAATTGTTTCTTTCCATGAGCAAAAGCTAATGACAGAACAAGTGTTCTTGATTCTCATCTTCTCTTGGCTTCCAAAGGACTTACTTATGTTCTAGAACAGGCATCCTAAAACTTTTTAAACAGGGGGCCAATTCACTGTCCCTCAGATGGTTGGAGGGCCGGACTATAGTTTAAAAAAAAAAAAACTGGAGGGGAGTCAAGATGGCAGTCTGTAGCCAGCTTTCTGCAGACACTCCCATCCAGAGGAGAGTTAAAGGACAGAAATTTAGCGAGAAAGCCAAAGGTTTGGAGCTGAGCCAAGAGACAAGGTTGAGGAATGCACATCAACCCTGCTGGAGTGACCTGCCACCCCAAGTATAAAAATAAAAGGTACAGAGCACATCACCAAGTGGACGAGAGTCCCCTCCCCCAAGAGAACAGCTCGCAATATACTCCCTACCTCCATACAAACAAGCAAGCAGAGTTCAGATGTCCTCCCACTTTACCCTATGGGAGAGACCCTCTAAAAACCAGACCTCCTTCCCCTACTAGGGTGCCACAGCACTCTCCTGCCAGGCATAAAGCAGTATAAAAACTGTATATATTCTCTACCTGCAAGTTGGAATTCCCGGCACTCCCCTCCACTCTCACCGTGAAGTCTGGAGATCTGTCCCACACGAAGTCCAGATTCTTGGACACTTTCTCGAGGGATGTGGACAGGGCATGGGCTGCTGCTGGTCTGTGCTGTTCTCATGGCTCGGGAGCAGTGAGAGGAGAGTAAGCCAAGAGGTGGCTGGCGGAAGTGGAGAGGCGGTACCCTGAGGCACCAAGCACAGCACTGAGAAAGCTATGATAAATCTTGGCCACACCTGGCCCTCAAGGGATGACAGCTGAGACAAAGGGCTGAAGCTCACAGGCTGAGTCTGGACTATTAGCAGCCCAGCGTCTCTTCCACGGGCAGAAATTCTGCAAACTTGTTCTGTTCTATCAGCTTTTTCATCTACTTTACATCAATCAGGGACAGGGCTGGAACTGAGTGAATTGCCCCAGCCCCTATCAAATACCCAGGTTGTCAGGCCTCACCTCCCCCCCTGCCAAAACCGATATAACTGGTGGACTGGCTGAGGAGCCACAGAGCCCCGTGTGACTTAGGCAGGCACAAACCCCTAGAGCATCTTCTCATTGGAGGGAACAGGACCACAGCCCTGCAGGGTTACCAGAGACTGGGTGTGACAGAGGGGCAAGGCACGGAAAGAGGCATCAACCTTCCCAAACTAATTTACTGGCTGGGGGGGCCCTTCTGAGCTCACAGAACCCTGGAGCGAGTTATACTAAAGCTGCCAGTAGACTTCTGCTGTCTAGTCGCCAGAGACATTTCAACTCTTTGATTTGAGGTGGCTGGGACAATTGATTGGGACCTCTTCAACTGAGCCAATCACCCGAGGACTTTCCAACGTTGTACACTGGGTGTGTGGTGGTGGGAAGGTTTGATTTTCCTATCCAATTATTGTGGAATTGTTGTGGGGGGCGTGGTGACCTAACTGCTGGTTTTCCTCCACAGCTCAGATTCCAACACAGACTAACTGATTCTCTAGGGTAAGACAGAGACCAGCTGAAAATAAGAAAGAGCCACTTAACCCCACCATATCAAGAAGGCCCCCAGTTTTGCAGGAAGTAGCAAAGTACGGGTTGGCAAAACTCTAGGGGGAACAGTACAAACACCAGTCCCAGCTTATAGGCAAAGGAAGGACTGGTCAATCACTACTCCTAGAACCCCCAACCCAACTTACCCTTACCTACTCGCCCAGCCAAACGGTGCAAAATAAATATGGGGCAGAATCAGCAGAAAAGCTCTGGAAACATGAACAACCAGAATAGATCAACCCTCCCCCCAAGGAACAATTTGGCAGACACACATGATGATCCTATGCATAATCAAATGGCTGAGATGTCAGAAATCGAATTCAGAATTTGGATTGCAAACAAGATCAATAAAATAGAGGAAAAATCGGAATTAGAAATTCTGGGAGCATTTCATAAATTGTCTCAAGAAGTCAAGGAATTCAAAGACTAAATGACCAAAGATTTTGACACATTGAGAAGAGAAGTTGCAGCCCACACAAATCTGAGAAATACAGTAGAATCCCTCAGTAACAGAATGGAACAAGCAGAAGAAAGGATTTCTGACATGGAAGACAAAGCTTTCGAATGCTCACAAACCTACAAAGAGCTAGAGAAATGGAAGGCAAAAACAGATCATTCTCTCAGACAGCTTTCGGATAACTCGAAGAAAACCAATATTCGTCTCATAGGGATACCTGAAAATGATGAAGTAGTGTCACAGGGCCCAGAGTCTCTTCTTTATGAGATTATGAAAGAGAATTTTCCAGACATGCTAAGAAATTCTGAAATTCAGATAGCAGACATTTTCAGAACGCCAGCATGGCTCAACCCGAATAAGACATCCCTGAGGCACATTATAATTAAGTTCACTAAAGTTAATATGAAAGAGAAAATTCTGAAAGCAACCAGACGCAAGAAATCTATTACCTACAAGGGGAAGAATATTAGAATAACTGCAGATCTCTCTGAT